>LKNJ01000129.1:0-242752 GCA_002120245.1 Maccullochella peelii | reverse complement strand
CACACACACACCCCACACACACACCCCCCACACACACACACACCCCACACCCTCCCTTGTCTGTTTCCTAGAAGCAGTAGGTATTTCCACACAGAAGCCTGTGTTCTGTGACATCCACAAGCAGGAGCCGCTGAAGCTGTTCTGTGAGACGTGTGACCGACTCACATGTCGAGACTGTCAGCTGCTTAAGCACAAGGATCACAAGTAGGCCCTTTTTCTTACAATAAAAATAGAGTATTGGTCCTTTACAACTGGCAATGGTGATGCAGCTTGTTAAAGTGTGGTTGGTAATTTAGCAAACATGCTCCTGATTTTAAGCTAATTATTTCATCACCATGTCATGTGATGTTTGATGAGGTTCTGTTTATTAAAGTCAAAACTCTTGTATTATCAACCAAAAAATATATATTTCAGTTGTATTTTTTAAAGCGTTATTCTCTGTTACCAAACAAGAGTACCCTGTGATCATTTTTGGTGATAGACTAAATTGAACTGGACCAAAAAAAGAGCTTTCAGTCGTTAATGCACATATTCTTTGTGTCCAGCTACCAGTTTTTGGAGGATGCGTACAGGAACCACAGGCAGTATCTGGAGAACATGACGCAGCAGTTGCAAGAGAAAAGAAAGGCCATTGAGGACGTGTCCAGCTGTATCAGCACCGGGTAAAGTGATCCTATACAGCTGGAACTTGATCAGAGTTTCTGTTTTTTCAAGCATATATTGGTTCCCATGGAATACTGAGAGTTACTCTATATATTTTTTTAGGTTTTAGCTAATTTAATTACATTAAAAATCATCTGCATATTGAAACGGATGCTGGATTAATGTGAGATGTGATATTAGAATTCATTTTCATTTTCTGATTCGATTCTCACAGACTCCAGCAAGTTGACGAAAACCGGAAGGCTGTAACTAATGAAATCAAGAAGTCCATCTGTAACTTGATCATGGAGATCAACAGGAAGGGAAAGATTCTGGTCAACCAGCTTGAGGTATGTTTAATCTAAGCGCAGTTAAATTACTTTTCAAAGGCAAGTGTGACATTTAGAATAATGTTTCCTGACAAATCATGCATGCTTTTCCTCCCAGGCTCTGACCAAAGACCATGAGTTGGGTTTGAAAAAGCAGCAAGAGGATGTCAACTCCCTGAGCAGGCACCTAGACCATGTTATCAGCTTTACTAAATGGGCTACAGCCAGCCATAGTGGAACAGCCCTCCTGTACTGCAAGAGACTGGTGAGTGACTTCACTGTGTAATTGTTACATGCACAAATATTTTTTACAATAATAATTTGACAAAATCCTACACTTTTATAGCCTCAGTGACTCCTTTTGAAATGTCTCTGTCTTTTTTGTCTTCTAGATCCTTTTTCAGATCCATTACCTGATGAGAGCAAGCTGTAATCCCTCCATCGTCCCTCAGAGTTCTGTTCGCTTTCAGTGCCGCTCCGGTTTCTGGGCCACGAACGTAGACCTTGGTGAGACTAGCGTCACCTGAAACTTACAGTACGAGTCAAGCAGCAACAAATATTGATTGCTGACCGATTGTAGAATAGCAAACGTTTCCTGCTGATTTGTAGACTGCAGGAATAACTGCAAACTACACTTTTTGTTTTGTTCATTACTTTTTCAGCTTATACTTCTATCATTGCCGCTGATGCTCACTGTGAAAAGAAGTTACAAAAAGGCTAAATTAGTGGTGATCTTTAAATGATCATCAGCAGCAGCTGAGATTCCAGAAAAGGGAAGAGGAAAAATATCACAGCAGTTTGATGGAGACAGGCCACTACTGAACATTTTTGGCGACGTCATCCTTTTATTTTATCTTTATTTTGTCATTGCGCTCTTGAATCTAGTAAACAAGATAGATTGTTTTTGCCTCTCTGTCTTCTAGTGTATTAATCTCATCTGGCCTAAATAGCATTTTTCTTAATCTCGTGTTTTCAGTTTACATAATCTTCTCCTCTCTGTTATCTTCTCTTTTGTTTTAGCATGTGTAAATACTTCTTTTTCTTTGATGGAGAATGTCAGACTGCTGACTAGTCTTAAACAGGAATATCATGTTTATGAGAGGCTGAAAACACCTGAATTCTTAATGCCCCTGCTAAAAAGAGCTGTCACTGCTAGAATAGTTTTTTAAATTTGTGCTTGGCTTACAGGCCATTTAAATTGGCTTAGTTTCTCTAAAACTAATACACAAAGCTGTGTGCATGTGCTTGCTTTAACTAGTTTTTTGGGGGACAGAGTTAAGAAACAGTAGTAAAACATTAGTAGAGTTGTACTAATTGTTAGTTCTCTCTACCAAGGTTAATTTTTTCGTGAAACTTGACTGCGGTCAATGTTTGTAATTGTTTTGGAACCCGAACTGACTCACCTGTTCTTGAATCTGGATCTACCCGTCGCATTCTCTGGTCTTTCTGTGGACGCATGCACATTTCTTTACACTAATTCCTCCACTGAGGTTTACCACAACTTACGTCGTGTCTAGCCACCTGATGTTGAAACAGCAGCCTGTTCAACTTTTAACCTTCTTTAGAAATAATTTCACAAACCTGTGATTCAAATGAACGTTTGGATGTTCTCATGGGTGGGAATAACAACAACGGGTCTATTTTCAATCATAAATGACTTCCTTTTTATTTTTTATTTGTTGATTTTAAAAACACTTGCCTGGACTGGGGTACAAATTCCTGATTTCTTTTTTTAATTGTTTGCTTATTTTCTCCAGGTTCTCTGGTGGTGGAAAGGGGCCCGGGCCGGCCGCCCATCACCAACCACCAGGCTGGTCCCAGACCAGAGGCACCCACTGGAGGTCTGTCAGTCTCAGCAGCTCAGCAGCGGCAGAGCACACTGGCTCAGCTCCAGATGCAGGTAGGATTTTCATCACAGTCAGTAGTTTTGGTACCCTGACAAGTTGATTTGTTTTGAGTCAGAGAAGCGTAAAAAAGCCGTTGTTCTGGTCACATTTGTTAAATCTTCCTTTCTACTTTTTGCTCACTGCTTCCATACTGTTAACCAAACTGAATACTATGCATTCATTTTTTCGTTCATTTCATTGATAGACATCTCTTATTCCTCTGTCCAAGGTGGACAAGCTTTCCCAGCAGCCCCACAGGCAACCCCCTCCTAACCACTGGTCCTGGTACCAAAACGTCAGGCTCCCTGGACCCCCCGGCCCTCCTGGCCCTCCTGGCCCTCCCGGCCCTCCACCACCAACCAGACCCATCCATGGTGGCTCCTCGCCCTCTCAAGGCCCCCCCAGCTTGGGACAGCCGGGACGCAGATACGGAAGCTCCCACCCCAACCCTAGAAGCCCCACATCCTCCATGCTTCACACAGGATTCCCTGCTGCTCAGGTAAGTTGGTGCAGGTGGAGACATTAGAATGTATCTGTGTGTGGGGGGAATGTACAGTGTGTTATGTACGCCAAACATGGGCTGCTTGTCACATGTAGATGAGGTGCTTATCTTATAAGAGTCAAATACCTGAAAAACTGCTGTGATAAAAAAACATTCCCAGCACTGCCGTTGTCTTCAGCCACTTTGTTGACATTGATATTGTTTCAACGCTCAAAAAGTGGGACGAATCCAGTTGGTTTATCTACTAGATTATATTATATCCTTTCAGCTACTTGATAAATTTCTTGTACCGGGATTTTATTCTCGAGAAGTGTCTGGGGCCAAATTGATCGCTGGGAAATAAAAGCAGAAATGTTTTTTGTTGTTGCTGTAAATGTCTTTGACTATGTGTTCTCCGGCATTTTTAACACCAACTGTTTCTGGCTTCAGTCGAACAAAGCCTGAACCTGAACTGTTCTTTCAACTTCAACTTTTTTCTACATCTAGTCTCTGAGAGATCTGATCCATAGCTCCAGCTTCCCCCCTAAACCCATGGATGTGTTGCAGGGTACATCCCGCTACCCACAGCCTCTGTCCGCTGGAGCAGCTTCTCAGACGTCACTACATCAGGTTGGTAGGAGACGAGAATGGAGAGGTTTTTCAGTCTCGCATGAGTGTATGATATTTGGCCTTGCTTTGTGTAACTTTTATGAAGCATTAATTACTCCCTGTTTTGTTTTTGTTTCCTAAAGCGGGGCCTAACAGAGTCCTCCTTCCTGAAGAGGAGTGAGGCTGCTGGGTCTGTCCCCTCCATCACCATCTCTATTCCCAAACCCAGCTTCGCTCCTAGTCTAGCTTCAGCAAGTGCAGACAAAGCAAGAACACTCAATCACATAACAGGTCATTGTCACTGCTCAAATGTAGCAACAACCTGTGAAAATTAATGTTAAATGAAGCTTTTTATCATGGCTTCCAAACCTTTTAATGTAGTTTTTTCCCCTTCTTTCAAGTTCAAGCAAGGCAGAACTCTCCGATGGCCAAACCATCTTCTTCAGACAGAAGCACAGGGTAAGAAAAGATCCTAAAATCTGTCCTCTGTGTCGCTCCTCCCATAGTTCGGGTTATAGTATTTAGCCTCTGTTCCCAGCAGCTGCTGTTGATCATAGGCATCAAATTCCACATCATGTCAGGGGCTGGTTTCACAGCGACCACATTTATAAACCGGGCTGTCAAACTTCATCACAGTTCTCGGCACACAAAGTTAAACTGTGAAATTCTTACCATATCTATGAATCTTTCCACCTTGAAACTCACATTGTTCTCACTGAGCAGTTTTTGTGTCTACACAGCCTGACCATTTATCTCACTTTGAGACTATTAACTTTGTTTTGTGTTTTTGTTTTTTTGTGGCACACTTTTTATTTTTTAGGTGGGATTTTTTTCCACACACGTCTTTGGCACAGATTGTGGCAGATATTTTTCCTCTACGTTGTTTTGAATCTTGTTGACTAGATAGACGCATGGGAAATGCTACTTGCTGCTCTTGATATTTGATTAGAAGCCTTTTTGACGCACAACATTGAAATTGCTTCAACATGTGTCATGTTTTGACAGCAGTTGTCTTCATCAGACTGACAGTGTAATAATACTGTTTGTTATCAGCCTTCAGTCGAACTCTCCACTCCCTTGTCCTAGCCTACAGTATAATTGGTTCCCCCAAACATCTGTCTCTATGTAAACTTAATATCCAATATATACACTACATACTTGTTTCACTTATTTATTATGTTTTCACTAAGTTGAGTAACATGTAATATGTGACATTCAAGTGAGTCAGAGGACAAACTTTCAAAACAGTCTTGTGATCTCCCACTTCATGTAAGCAAAGCCAGTATGTCTTTTTTAAACTCCTCATGGTCACAATCTTCGCTTCTTGTTTCTCTCTGGTAATCTCTTTGTTGAAGGACGACTTCCTGGAAGCCGACTTTTGAGCCCCCATCTGCCCCCTCAGCCAAGCGCAGAAGAAGGTCGTCCCCCGGGCCCGTTATCGTCATCAAGGACGAGCCAGAGGACGAGGATGAGGTTCATTTTGTAAGAGAATTACTTCCTTCCTTAGCATTTTGTTTCAAAATGTAGCATGTAGGCATGAGATGAGAGCATATTGCTGCATGCAAAATGAAATGTTTACTATGTTCTTGTTTTTAAAATCTATTGAAAAGTAATATTCAGTCATATTATGTTTAGTTTTAGTTCAACCTCAAAATGGCACCGCCAATAGAATACATTTTAGTGGTTACTAAGTGAAATGGCTACTCTGTCTCCTGAGTCAGCAGTCATTGTCTTTGCCTACAGGTGCAGTCCAGCGTAGGGTCCAGCCTGCCGGACAGCAGCACCGGGGCTCAGTCAAAGCCTCGGCAGCAGCAAAAGGCGCCTTCCCCAGCCCCATCCCCTGGATCAGAGTCCAAAGAGCAGCGTCCTCAGCCCGCAGCGCAGCCGGAGTCTGAAAAGAGAGCGGAGCCGGAGGAAGATCCTAATGAGGACTGGTGCGCCGTCTGTCAGAACGGAGGGGAGCTGCTCTGTTGCGACAAGTGTCCCAAAGTTTTTCACCTGGCCTGCCACATTCCCACTCTGAATGAGTCCCCCAGGTGAGAGACGGATTGTCTCTCAATGCTGTGGTTGCACAATTAAATGATGAATGTGAATGTATTTGAAGCCATTATTGCTCCATTATTGGTCCATCACTGAGAGAGTATCATGGATCATTCTCATTCTCAGTCTATTTACTGTACAAGAATTAATCATAGGAGTAGTTTGCAAAAATGTGTACAGATAATGGGGATTCTAACAACCTGTTCTCCAGGTCTTGTCACTGCCCTGTCAGCAGGGACAGACGGAGGACAGATTGGATCATATTCAGCAGTAGTTGGCCAATCCATGCATCTGTCCTAACAGCTTCTCCTGTCCTGATGTCTCTCTACAGTGGCGAGTGGTTCTGTTCGTTCTGCCGAGACGTCGTCTCTCCCGAGATGGAGTACGACTGTGACAGCAAGGACGACCCCGTCTCTGAAGGCTTCCCACCTGCTGATAGAAGGGTATGCTGACTCAGCTGTTATTTACATTTCTGTGCATCGTATTCTTCAGTACGTAAGCCCAAGCGTTCTGTTTTTATGATCATTCTTGGGTTTGAGACAAAAGTGTTCTAATTTATTTCCACAGTCAAACAAGTTTCATCTCCAAGATTTTCTCTACACAACACGATCAGTTCAGTGTCTGATCTCATGTTTCCTGTTTTTTCTTAATATGCAGAGGTGCGAGAGACTGCTTCTACGTCTGTTCTGCAATGACTTCAGCACTGACTTCCAGCAGCCTGCTTCACCATCAGTAAGTTACTGTATTTAGAATTTTGTCCACTCCATGGCTATAGGGAAATGAAACTGAACCAGTCAACAGTGGTAGAAAGCGTTCTAAAATGTCATGCAGCTGCGTGTGCTGTTAAATCTTTCTACTGCTTTGGAAAGACACAATGATGTTATTTGATGTAAGATCATGTTTTCGTTTGAAAGGGGTTTGACAAAAATCAGATCCTCATATCAGTTGTAATTAGGTGCTTAACTGTGACTGTTTTTCTAATGTAGGAGACAAGAAGGTACAAAGAGCTGATCAAGACCCCGATGGATTTGTCAATAGTGAAGAGGAAACTGGAGTTGAAGGAGGGGGAATGTTATAGTAGCCCGGAGGAGTTTGTCGCGGACGTCAGGCTCATATTTTTCAACTGTGCAAAGTACTACAAGGTAAACATCAGTTTATATGAAATGTCCCTTTTGGGAAATTAACCAGTTATGTGAAAAAACAGAATGATTGTGATATTATAATGTCTTGCCAAAATGTGAATTACCCAGTGACATTTCTTTGTTTATGAGATTAACCACTTAATAGTCATTTGCAGGTGCTTTCTTGAACCTAATGTTGAGTTTGAACTATAATCAATCATTTTAAAGTACACTCTTTATTTTCGCTGATATTTCTGTGCACTGATTGTGCAGGTGACCTCAGAAGTGGGGAGTGCAGGCTTGTACTTGGAGGACTACTTTGAGGAACAGTTGAAACAAGTCTATCCAGATAGGGTCTTCCCCGGAGGGAGGGAGGAACAGATGATCCCCCCTTTGGAGGACGAGATCGATGAAGAAGAGGAAGAGATGATGGAGGGAGGCATGGCTCCTGTTGAAGACGATAAACCACAAAGTCCTGCAGGAGAAGGAATCCCCCCTGTAGAAGAGGATGTGCCTCCTCTGGAAGAAGCGACAGCCCCGGCGGAGGAAGACAAGCTAGAAACGGAGGAGAAGGTGAGTGATTCGAGTGGAAAGGAGACGGACAAAAAGGCGGCGGCTGCAGGGGGAGATGCGCCTCCTGCAGAGGAGGTAGAGCAGGACGAGAACACTCCTGCGCAGGAGGTAAAATGCTCCCCAGCTGCTGACGGTGAAACAAAAGACGGAGAAGCTCCCAGCTCCCCAAAAGAGGAGATCCCTCAGCTCCCTACAGACAAGACTTCAGACCCACCTGAAACCCAGGGGAAGGAGTCCACTCCTGCAGACTCTGTCAAAGAGGAGGAGGGATAGGAGTACAACAGAGACAAACTGGATGATTTCAGTCTTCCACAGAAGTGGCCCCAGTGGGGACCTACATTTGCTGCAATCAGACATTGTTTTGTAATGTGGTATATTATATACCAATAGGAAAAAAAGGATGCTGCTATACTAAATAGACTTATTTAGTAGCAGCCATGGTGCACAACAAAGGGAGTAAATCCTTTTGTGTTTTTGCTGGACAGAGGTTACAATTTTACTGTAACGTAGAAGGTTATTTTCTGTGACGACGACACTGAAAAGCACACAGAAAGACATTCTTTGTTGATAGAATCATGTGTAAGTTATTATCAGTTACCTTGCTTATCACTTGTACATAATAATGCTAAGAATTAAGGCACAAATGCTGAATCTAAAACAATTTTGGATTAGCAATGCATGCAGGATGTCTTAATATAAACAGTAACGCTTTTGTTTTTGTGACTTGAGACTTGAGCATAGCCATTTGGCTCATAAACAAATTATGTTTTATTGGAATGGTTTTATTATTATTTTTAGCAGTATTGTATTAATGTTATGTATGCAACAGATAGGGCTGTTGAATGTACTGTAGTGTCTGTACAGAAAGAAGCGCCGCATCTATCAGTGCTACATTGATTTAAATTGGAAAAACCTGGCTTTTTTTCAAAATTGTGCTGCTTGGTTGTTTGAGAACAAAAATGTGTTGCCACAAATGTTTCATTTTTGTGTTGCCAGTTTGAGGCCTCTTATCCCCCAAATCCCAACATTGTTTTATCACACAGCAGCCTTGTTGGTTTTTATCAGGAGAGCAATTCTTCAAACTTTACTTCACTCCTCGATAATTCCGAGACATGGTTATCATCAGCCTCTGACGACCAAATTGTGTCCTTGCCCGTCTGCTGTATGATTACTTTTACACAAGATTAGGCCGAAGCTTGATTGTTTTAGTCAGTTTCCCTCACTGAAAGTAATGAAACACCTGTTCAGTTATGCCCAATTGGTTGAAAAAACATTTTTTGACTGAGGCTTCAATGAGCTAGACCCTCCTGTATGGTCATCAACTCCCTTAAGGTGAAAAGAGTGAGTCAAAAACTGGCACTTACACTTCAACTATTTTCTCCAATATCATCCATTTTATTATTTATTGAGAACACACCGGACCTGTAAATGAACTCTACAAACAATGCTGAGCATAAACAGGGTTACATGTATATCTGACTTGTGCTTTGCTTCCGCTATTGTCATCTTTATTCTGGGTTTCTTTGAGATAATGCAGCATGCTGCACCGTGAAGAAACTACAGTTGTTTAAAGCCTAGAGGAGTGTTTCCCAACCTGTGGTCTCAACCCCCACTACGGGTCGCAAGATTCATTTAAGGGGTCAGGAGGTGATTAAGGGAATAGGAAAACAGAAGGGGGAAAAAAAACACATTTAAGCTAAAAAAAAAGTTATGCTAATTTTTCATACTTCCCACTGTTTTTTTCCATTATAATTTCACTATTGTTTCGTTATACTTTCATTATACTTAATACATTTAACTTCTTAGCTGTTCTAAAAAATATTTCAAAAATTGCAAATTTCAACCAAACCTGCTTCATAAACCGAAGTATTATAAAATAAAATAAAGATCACAAAAGGAATTCTAGACTCTTAATTGGTCTGAATTTCTTATATTTATTTTATTTTTTCATCTATGGGGGGCTTCCACACTCTTTTATTTTTTATTTTACCGCCTTTTCTTAAAAAACTCCCTGAACCAGGCAACATCTAGGCTACTTTGGACTCACTTAGTGTTATTTAAATCCGATCGGCCTTGTTTTAATGATTCAGTAGCCCTGACAGACAGAGAGACAGACAGACAGACACTGCTCCCTCCACCCCGCCCCCACATAACCTAACCTCCCCAGGCAGGATCTGGGTCGCCTCTGCTGCCGCTTTGACTGAGATGTTCTTCTTGACGAGGCGCTTTTCAGAGTCCGTCCACTGCTGCACTTCAGCCGCCGATCACCGATCAATAAGTTAATATAACCGAGACATTTGGACGATCGGAGGAGATAAACACTTCAAACTGAGTTCGATGGCACAGTGGACAATACTTTTGTTTTCTTTATACGGACTTCTGCATGGACAAGGTAAGAACACCGCTAAAGTTTGGCACTGAGATGCAGGATTTGAATACATTTTGAGACTGTGTTAGTGGTTTGATTAACTTTTTATGCACTTGTTTTTTTTTTTTTATTGGGGGGGGGGTTTCGCCTTATGTGAGGTACTGCAGATGTTAAACCTATTTTCCATAAAGTGTCTGAGAGTGTGAGTGAGCCCATTTTTATTAAATCTGAGTCACTGGCACACAGGGGCAGCCTTGTCATTTTTCCGTCTACTGTGCCGCATGCCTCTGCTGTCTATTTCTAATCCTCATGCCATCATCCCAAAGCTGCAGAAGTATTGCCTCATACTATACAACAGTGCTGCCAGCACGGGAGGGATCAGGCCCCGAGAGGACGAGACTGTACAAACCTTCCCCTCTTCTCCTCTTCCTACACCTGCAAGTAAGCAACACCTGATTTCACTAAAGCCAGCTTGGTCCTCTGGATAAAAATGGGCCCCAGGGAGAAATGAAGGGTCAGTACAGGGGGTTCAGAGAGGGAATGCATGAAGTTTTGTTGTATTTATCTAAGAAATAGTTTTGTAACTCATATCTAACAACAAAAACTTTCCTTTGGGTACAGCGGTCCTGTGGGGTGTCCAAATATATCACATTGGACAAAGACAAATCTTCAAATGAAAGTGTGGAATTTTGCACTGGGATATGTGTGTATCCTGTAGGCCAGCGTTTGTGATGGTATTTTTAAAAGCAGGAAACACCCCCGGGATTGCACGCCCCAAATCATCTCCACAGCCCTCAACCATCCGTCCCGCTGCAGGATTGCCACATAGTAACTACATAGTAAGTGCAGGCGTTAAGTGGCCCCCTGGAGCATTTTTAACACTAAAGGGCCCTGTTTGACTGTAAGAACACAGAGGTGGTGATTGATGAAATAGAGGAACACCTGGTCAACACATGGAGGTCAGTGGAGGGAACATTTGCCAAGGAAAGGCGAAGAGAGAGACATACTGGAAAGATGATTTTTATCCAGAGACATGAAGCATTTAATTTAAAAAGATTTAAAAAGTTTTAAAGTAGCTGCTGACTGTTGCAATGTCTTTTAAGCTCTAGGTTACTAATTGTTTCAAGTAAATATGCAACGTGTTACAACATAAATCCACTTGCAGTCAGCTGATCGACTATCTAATTTAAATAGTAACCATTTCTTCACATGCTTCTTCAGCTCTGTCCTTGCAGAGCAAAGTGTGCACTTTCTGTTTTGGATGAGGTTTAATTCCAAATATCTCTGCCGTTTTTTTTTTGACAGGCTTGCCCAGGAGCAGTGCTGTGCAGCAGCAGCAGAAGACCGACTCTGTGACGACGGCATCAAGATGGCCCAGGGGCAAGGGGCCTGTGAGAGGCCCTTCTTCCAAGAAGACCGCTGTGAATCCCATATCTCTCAGGTTGTCCTCCTTCCTAAATATCAATATCTTCAACCTTTACACACCTCCTTATTCTTACACACATAGATAATACACATAGTCCTTTATAAATCAATACATAGTGGGTATTTTTTAATAAGAATATCACATTTGAGGTACGATTTCTTCTCCTTTTTCACTTTTTCAAGTGCCTTTCTTTCTGTTTCACCCTCTCTGTCTCCCGTTTAGATGTGTTGTGACTGCTGTGTGCTCGGTCTGATGGCATCAAGCCAGGGTTTGAGCTGCGAGCTCCAGGGTTTGTTGCTGCTGAGTCATTGTGCATACGCGGCTACAAGCTGCTGTGGCAAAAACACAACAGAGGAAATCAAACCAAATGATAACGGTAAAAGAGCAGTCTTGTGCTTTTATTCTTCTGTTGTCTTGATTAGCTCCAGTCTGTCTTATCATGAAAGAATGGCTGCTGGGTGTCTGTGACACTCAAAACAATCAACATGCATGGCCATTTGCACACATTAGGTGCCAAATGACATATAGCATGATATAATTTGGAACCGCTTTCTAATAAGGCCTTTATAAAGGGTTTATAAGTCATAACTAATGGCTGTATTATTGGTTAATAAAGTTTTCTAATGCTTTAGAGATTAATTATAAGCCATTAATAAGCTTATAATTAATAAGGCTTGTGAGGTTGTGACAACTCCCATTAACTTGTTAGACCGTTCCTATAACATTGTCTCACAACCGACAGTTCCCACATCAGCCCCTTTAGTGGCTTATAACTGGTATATAATAAATTATTAGTAAGCAGTATGTTAACCTTTAATAAAGCTATAAGTTACAACTTACATGCCCTTTATAAAGGGTACCTTGTTAGAGGGAGGTAGCTATGATTTTATTTGCGCTAGGAGCAAAACCTTGACGCTGACTGATTTGTTTGGGCTAAAAGAGCCAGTTTTCAAAAGAAGCGAGTGCATCACATCAAAACAGGCAGCGTTACCAGGAACAGAGTGAGCAGCCCTGTTTCCATAAAGGGCTGGATAAATAGCCTTGGTGTGGCAGCTGTGGAGCAGATTGCTGCCAGAGAGACAGACAGACTAGGTCACAGGGGTATTCACTAGGCCAGTCTGTAGACACGTTGCCAAATGGTAACTCAGGGCCAACTGGTGTTGTGGCTTTAGTCGCCTAGCTGGCTTCAGGTGAAAAACACAAACATTTAATGAGGCTTTTTCTTCCACAGAAACAGTGACAGAAGCGCCTGAGGCCAGCGTTACTGCCAGACCTCCAGAAGGATCAGACACCTGTAGAGGTTTGGCACCTTCATTTCCTAATGTGATCTCCTTTGTTATAATAAGAGCTGTAAGAGGCTTAAGCACCAGCCTCTTGGTGGCTTTGTCTTCCATCAGCCAGTGACATGATTCCTGTGATCTAGGACACTAACTGTACACTGTGATGTCTACTTCTTCATGTGTCTCTCTGTTGTTTTCAGACTCCATATGCCCCCACTTCTGTGTAGGAAATGGTAAATGTGCATGCTATGATGGTTATCAACTGCAAAGGGATGGAGTGAATTGTGAGGGTAAGTAATGTCAATGAAAGCAAGACTTCACCAAAAATCTCAAATGTAATCACCTACTTTTAGCCCTTTTCTTATTTTTGAGTTGATGTCTCTCTCCTCAGATGTTAATGAGTGTCTGACTGGAAGTCACAACTGCGTCTTCGGCCAAGTTTGCATTAACACAGAGGGCTCCTTTCGCTGTCAGAGGGAAACCGGCTGTGGCACCGGGTATGAACTCACAGACAACAACACTTGCCAAGGTAACAAGCCAGGAGCACTGTAGAAATTACTAAAAAATATCCAGATCACAATAAAGGTGGCTGTAATTGCCACGAGAGAACCAAAATCCTTTCTAATCCTGCAATTCTAGTTCCTTGACACCAAAATACTATAGTTTACAGTACTAGGTAAAAAATGTGTTCAAACAAGATTTATGAATAGTATATTTATGCGTATCATTTTTTCCTCCTTGCCTGTGCCAGACATAGATGAGTGTACTTTGGGGGCCCATAACTGTGGACCAAGCTTTGTTTGCACCAACACCGCAGGCTCGTTCCGCTGCCGCCCAAAGGAGACGTGCTCAGACGGTTTCATTCAGGACGCCATCGGCAGCTGTATCGGTGAGTTTAGCGCCACACTCAAGTAAAAACCTTCCACAGGTAAAAGGTGAGCTGGCTTGCTTAATGTGTTTTCTCACTAGATATTAATGAGTGTGTGGCCCATACCAGTCCATGCCTGCCTGGCCAGACTTGTATCAACACAGTGGGCTCTTACACTTGTCGCAGGAGAACAGTCAACTGTGGACGAGGCTATCATCTAAATGAGGACGGCACACGTTGTGAAGGTAGATCCTGTCACAATAAACTGATTATCTGTTTGTAAAGTCTCCAATATTTTGTTTTTTTTTGATGCAAGAAATCATTGTATCTCACCTCAATTCCCCTTTTTCAAGATGTACTTTCTCCCCTTAATGTTACAGATGTAGATGAGTGTCGTACAGGCAGTGTGTGTGGCAGCCATGGTTGTGTCAACCTGGTGGGCTCGTACCGCTGTGAATGCAGAATTGGCTTCACCTTTAACAGTATCACCAAACTGTGTGAAGGTACAGTACAAATTCGTCACTATCGTTTTTTTTCAGTTATAATATTTTGTGCATATTAGCCGTGAAAGAATGGATTTTTAGGTGAGTAAATTAAAGTGAGTAGAGGAGAAAGAAGTGGCACAAAACAAGTGGAATGTCTTTGTTTTTAGTATTGGGATCTCAAATCTCAAATTCATAGTCTGTCTTCTGTGTTCTTTAGATATTAATGAGTGCAGGTATTATGCCGGGCAACTCTGCGCCCACAAGTGTGAGAACACAGAGGGGTCCTACCAGTGCAGCTGCACCACTGGCTTCAAACTGTCCAACAACAGCAGAAACTGTGAAGGTAAAATCACTCTTCATTTCATTGATTCAGTAAGACTTATGCTAGGGCTATATGATATATACACAGTACGACAAATGCTAAGAAAATATCTCTGAATGAACTTGTAAAGAAACATGTTGCATCTGTGCCTGTATGCTGACAGATATCAATGAGTGTGACGCCTACCCTTGCAGCCAGGAGTGTGCCAATGTCTATGGCTCCTACCAGTGCTACTGTCGCCATGGTTACCAGCTGAGCGACATCGATGGGATAACATGTGAAGGTGCTGTTGGGCTTCATGGTGCTTAGGGGTGTAGCAAATCAGCTTGGAAGTAATCACACGTAAAATACCAATTTCACTGAGTACTTCATTTTTAATCAAGCATCTCTGTTTTTGATACTAACTAACTTTTACTCTCTGCTGCTCTCAGATATTGATGAGTGTGCCCTGCCTACTGGAGGCCATGTGTGTTCCTATCAGTGCTCCAACGCCCCAGGAAGTTTTTACTGTACCTGTCCACCCAGAGGCTACACACTTGGCCACAATGAACGCACATGCCAAGGTCAGTGGACAAACCTTTGGTCCTGTGTTGACGCTTATCTACCCTTCCCTATACTTGTAAAAACTGATGTCTAATGTCTAATCTTTGCTTCCCCCTGTGTTTTCAGACATTGATGAATGTGCAGCGGGGAGCCATACCTGTTCTGCCTCTGAAAGCTGCTTCAATATCCAGGGAGGATTTCGCTGTATGTCCTTCGTATGTCCTCCAAACTTCCGTCAAAGAGCACAGGGGTGAGAGCTGATGGCTACTTGGTTATGATGAGCTGTTGAAACAAAAGGGGTGATTGTCCCCAGCTGAGCATGATGATCTTACGCATAGTATTAAGACTTCGTCCTGTCTTCTATCTGGTTTTACAGTCTTTTTCTTATTTGGCTCATATTTCCTGTGATGTGGATTTGTTTGGTTTTGGGCTGCTGTTGACATTTGCCTGTGGTTTTTGGTCACAAACTCACTTTCCAGCTTCCTCTCTCTGTTCTTTCCCTCTTTTTCTACCCATGTATGCAGCCGTTTCTGCCCTCCTTCCAATGAGTATTTCATTTTTTCCCTTTCAGCCGTTGCGAGCGCGTAACTTGCGAGTTCACGCAGGATCCTGCGTCGTGTTTCTTGCTCCCTCTGAGAATCTCCTTCTACAACATCAGCTTCCCCACCAACACTCCCGTCCCAGCTGATGTTTTCCGGATGGGACCCTCCAATTCCGTGCCGGGAGACAAAATGCTGCTCAACATAGTCTCCGGAGACGAGGAGGGATACTTCACCGTGCAGCAGCAGCCTCATGGAGGAGAGATCAAACTGCGCCGTGCCTTAACCCAGCCCCGGGACTTCTTACTGACTGTGGAGATGAAGCTGATTCGCTACGGGATGGCACATCTGTACATGGCCAAGATTGCTGTGTTTGTCACACACGAGCAGTCCATCCGGCCCTCAAGAACATTTCCATAGTAGAAGCCTGTGAAATTTAAAGGAATAGTTTGAAATTTTTGAAGCCTATCCCTAATTTGTACTCACCACTCATGTATTATAGTCTAATAGTGGTTTTAATTTTCATGCATCCTTTTCTTCATACTGGAGTCACAGATCCAGCTTTCCACGTACCCTTTAATACAGTTAATAAGGAGCAAATCTATCATTCTTGTCGAGTGAAAAACAATCCATAATTCACTTGAAGCTAAAATGATGCTACAGCTCTAGATGGAAAGCCACAACTGAACGTTTCATATGAAGAAACCATTCCTATTAAGGGAATAGTTAGACATTTTGGGAAACATGCGTGTTCGCTTTCCTTCCGAGAGTTAGATGAGAAAATTGATACCACTCTCATGTCTGTATGCTAAAAATGAAGCAACAGCCGGTTAGCTTAGCTTAGCACAAAGGCTGTAAACGGGGAAACGGCTAGCTTGGCTCTGCCCAGTGGATGCTCCGAAATAGTTCGGCACATAACCCCAACAATGGAGATATAAAGTCAGTGAGCTTTAGAGGTGCTGGTAGACAGGTTTTATTACCTTTGGGCGGAGCCAAGCTAGCTGTTTCCATTCTTTATGCTAAGCTAAGCTAACTGGCTGCTGTAGCTTCATATTTAACGTACAGACATGAGAGTGGTATTGATCTATTCCTTTAACATGGAGTAAAATTATGTTTTACAGTAAATGATTGGTAATCAAAGCAAAAAGTCAAAATTGCCAATTGAATTGCATTTGTGTATGTCTTGTGGTGTTACAGCGACAAAGAAATGTCATGTCTGGTACAAAAAACAATAAGATAACAAATGTATTCAACTGTTTTAACAACACTCAATGCCTTTTTTGTTATTTATTCTAGCATATGATGTAGCAGTAGATATTAAGAATATTAGGACATTGTAGCCTACCACTAGATGGGGCTCATTAGCTGTTGAGGATCTCTATAACACTATGACAGGATTGGTCATGTACATTAATTTGCGTTGATGGCAGCTCACTCTACCTCATGTCTGTGTGGCAGCTTCCCTTCATGTGTACTTTCTATGTGTGTGGAATTAAAAAGTGACAGATAGAAATGGCTTTTCGCTCTTGAATATCGAAGCACAAACACACACACACACACACACACACACACACACACACACACACACACACACACAAGCAATGGTTTCTGCCACTACTCTCGTGCTTCCTCCGCTGTGGTCATTTCTGATGTTGAAACCAATTTTTCCTATGATCTGTTCCAAGCGGCCTCACCATAGGATCAAACAGGCCTCGCCTTAGCGGATAGCAAGAAAAATAAGCGTGGCACTTATTTATGGGCACCTGGGGCTCAGCCAGCATGGGGGCTCAATTAGTGGTGGAGCAGCATTACAGCTCATATGATGGATGATGCTTTTAGTGTTGGTATTGGGTGGTTATCAGTTAATTTGCTGTAAATGATACCAAAAGGCCAGTAGCTGTGTTGGTCAGCTGGATAAATGCAGTCAGGCAAATTTTCCACTGTTCCACTTTCGTCCTGGTAGTTTTTGGGGTTTAATGCATATAAAGCTGGTCTGAAAATGCAAAGATATGAAATATATGAGGTAATTTTTCTCATAAATCTTTGGATTATATAACCACCTACTTTTCAAAATGCTATGTTAATTATTAAATATGTAAAAATAGTGAAACTGTATGTTAATAATAATAGTATCTGTATTTTTTGGAGTCTTACTTTGGAGAGACAATATTCAGTCATTTGGAAATACATTTATGCTATTTCTGTTTCTAATTCTGTCAAATTCTTGTGATCTTTTTTCTTAGTCTACCATGTAAATATGATGTCATTGGATCACATCAAATGACATTCATTCCTACATACCCTTGTGTGGTTTTCTACCATCCCGTTTTTCCTTGGTGGCATTTCGCTGGTGTGGAATACCACACAATCATCTCTGTGGCTTTGGCCTCATGCTCAGCGAACAACTTGGACTCACCTGCTTGCTGCTAATTACATGGCTCTGCTCCCTTTGCTGTTTTTGAGGTTATGTTTGAAAGCGCTACTGTCTTCACGTTGGGGAACCCCACAAACATGATTTTAGGTTGTGGAAACAGGGTTTGGCCTCTTTTTAAAGCACCCGTTCCTTGGTTAACCATGCAGGTCTATGGGGCTATTTAGGTGTTGCCAGGTTCTTCTTGCTCAACTCAACTGTGGAGCTTTGGTCAAAGCCTTATATTATGGATACTGGTGTATACTGTGTAGGCTACAATTATGGGAAATTGACACTTCTTCAGATTGTGTGTATTAATCTTTCCTTGGCACGTGTGATAAATCTCCCTTTTCTCCCCATTTCTTTCTATCTCTCCGTCTTGCCTCCTTTCCATTGTCATTTTCAGAACCAGAGAAGATGCTTCAGTCATTGTGCGCTGTATTAAGGCCTGCCGACCTAACGACATTGGCTGCACTCTCGACCCCGTCCACCTCATCACCCACACCAGCATCTCTCTGCCAACCTTCAGGGACTCCAGTGAACCAGAGGGTAAGACAAAGTGGAAGTACAGCAAGTTCTTAGAAACAGCTTGTAGATGTGTTTGTGAGGAAGTATGTGTGTAGCCTTGATCGCCTTCACCAGTTGCATTTAAACTTGCATGTGATAGTGTGCATGTGTTTGTATGGAGCAAGTGTGAATATGTTGTAGTAGTCTGTTTCATATGATTTAACCATATTAGTCCCAGTGGAGTTTGGTTGTTTTCAATAGTACTTAATGGGGAAGAGGCTTTTTATTGGTTGTAATGCTTTAGTTACTATTTTACATTCTAGGTGTTGAGTATTGACCCCTATGAAGTCAGAAAGCTTACTTAAGTAAAACTTGAGTAACAGTTACTTTGAGCAAATGTTTGTTGTTGCATTTAAACAATTTTCACCTGTTTTATTTGTTGGTTATCTGTCTGTCTAGTTTATCTGTCTTGTAAGGTCATAGTTGCTGTCAGTTACACCAAAAACCTCACAGAGTCCACTGGCTAGTCGGATTACTGTACTGTAGAGGAGCTGTCATATTTGACACCTTCACAATTCTATGAAAATGCATTTTGTATCAATAGTTTTCCAGTCTAACCGATATTCCACATAATAGAAAATCCATCATAAATCTTGAATACAATTATTTGCATAACATATATTATATTCATTCTCAAACAGTCCGGGTTTTTCTGAAAATGAAAATGTGCAATACATCCATATTTGAAGCTAATAAGAGATTTTGAGAGGCTGTTAAATGCAAGTAGGACAAAAACAGTTTTTGGGGCTAAAAGAGTTAGGTCAGTAGCTTGTAATAGCAAATTTGACAATTATTTGCAGCCTCATTGAAATAAAACTTTCCACCCACCAACCTGCCACAGTGCAGAAGATTCAATTGCTTATTTCAACCCACAGAACAATTGTTTAATCATATCATAAATATCTGATTTGAAGACCCAAATGCACTTAGTGGTTTGCTTCTATCAGACTAATAGAAACTGAACTGATTCCTCCAACAGAAATAGTTTTCCTGCGGACAGTTTCGGCAGCTAACCCTGCTCCTCTACCCGGTGCCACTGATGTCTTCTTTGACATGCTGGCTGCAGATGACCAGTTCTCTTTTGACGTGCAGAAGCGCTCCCACCAGGGCATGATTATGGGTAAGAGGAGAGAGTATCACCTGGAAACAGGCAGTCAATTCTTTATCAAATTCAGATATTACATTTACTTATATCCCTCCAAAAACTGAATTTCAGTCACTAATCCCAATCCGTGTCATCCCTCAGGTGTGATTCGGCAGGTGAAACCTATCATTGGCCCCAGGGACCTTGTGTTGAAGGTGGCTATGAACTACATCAAGTCAGGGGTCATTTCCCATCGCCACATTGTCATCATCCATGTCTTCATCTCTGAGTTCTGGTTCTGAGCTGGGCTAAGAATGAAAATGCTGCATTAGCAATACAACACATAACTTGGCAAATATTATTTAAATATAGTTTTGAATATCCGGAGGCACCACATCTTATCAGCGTTATCTCGCTCAACATTTAAAAACACCTCAAATGTTAAAGCTGCTGCGTGGAAGATAAGATAAATCATTGGATTTGGTTAATTAGAAAGTGTTTTACATGCAGTGAAAACCATTATAACAGAAGTAGTTTGACCCATCCAGGTTATTAGTTTACAACAGGTCTTTGTCATTTCAACTCAATATATAATGATCAAACAAGAAGACATTATCAACAGATACTGGACTGAGAGTCTATAGCCATGCTAGCAGCTCTGTGAGGCTGTACTTAGGCACTGCAGTGCTTTGAGCTAAATGTCAACATGCTAACAAGCTTGCAGAGATGATGCTAAGGTTTAGCAGGTATAATACCATGTTAACCATCTCAGATTAGTCTGTTAGCATGCTAACATTTGCTAATTAAATGTTAATGAATGTTATTTGTATTTGGTCATAAACCACAGTATTGGACATATTGAAATGTTGACCTGATGAAAAGTCAGGGGATCATCAAAGTTATTAAAATTCATCCTAAGGGGGACATGAATGTCTGTATCAAACTTTAATGTCAAGCAATAGTTGTTGACATTTCACTCAAAACCACAAATGGCAATGCCATGGGGGCGTTAGAGGAGAAGTCAGGTGATCTCCAAAGTTATTACGATACATCATGTGCGAGCCATAAATGTCTATAACAAATCTTTGCCAATCTATCTGATAGTTGTTGAGATATTTCAGTCTGGACCAAAGTGAAGGACCGACTGTCCAGCCAACATTACTTTCCATACAGCCACTGTGCTAGCGTGGCTAAAAAGTTATTTTTCATTCAATAAAATCGACTAATTCCTCACTTGATACCTCTACCCCAGATGTGTTGAAAGTTGCATGCCTTTTACAAGAGTGGAATGAAATAATGTAATAGATTAACAGGTCTGTCTACTGTGTTTAACTTGAATTCAGACTTTGTTGTCATGAGTGCCACTATGATAGATTGTTGGTTGACCTGTGGAACTGTTTGATATTGCCCCATTTCATCTGTTTTGACAGGCCAGATGCGACATGCTTCATTTGATAATAAAATGCTTAATCTATGGAGTTGCTTTTAACATTGATTGTGTTTTGTACCATCAGACTGCACGATCATCTGTGAATAATAAAGACTCTATGTGGTTAATTGTGTTCATGTTTTTCACTGAGATCCTCTACCACTGCAGACTAAACCAACCGTCTTCTAGTTAGCATAACTGAGGTTTCCAGAATAACTAAAATCTGATAGGATGTCCTGTTTTTCCTGTAACTCAACTCTTCAGATTCCCCATCTGACCATACCACTTCCAGTTTGTGAGAATATTTCCAGTTATTCCACTCAGAGAATGAATAATGGGACTCCTATACTGGGAATGTTTGGATCTTCGAATACCTCATCTTAAAGCTGACAAATTGCTTGAGGTGGATACTTCTTACCGTCCATAATCAACTCTCCTCCACACTGATCTGCCTTTCACCACTGCTGTGCTGTGCCTGGCCAGTGAAAACACGGGGGACAACCATACGTAGCAAAATCCTGTAATCTAAAATTCGCCACTCTACATGGAAATCCCAAAGGCTTGTCCTGTGGCTTTGTTGTTCCACAACTTCTCTGGGCGCAGTCAATTGATCTTCAGACCTTTCAACATTGCTTTAGGTGAATGGATTTCAGATGTGAGTGCAGCTGCAGTTTACAGCCTGTACAGAACTTCTATATCAGAAATTATTGGATGTAATATTGTGGGTATGTTTGTCTAAATATAGATACACAGTGTGTCTAATATAATAAAGTATCTGTAATGAGAGCTGCCCCTTGACCGAATAGTACTCTCATCTTAGACTTATGGTGGATATAGGCTGTAGCATGAGAAAAGTGAAGTTCTGTTGATTTACAAAACACTGTAACATGCTTATTACAAAGCATTTCACACGACTATAAGGATAACAGGCCAAGATTAATATGAAGTCAATTGCATAAAAAATTATGAACAGAAGAGCTAAAAAGCTAGTGTGCTGATGGAGAACTTGTTTTTTTATTAATAGATTATTACTGATCTACAAAACATTATTAAATCATTTATTAACCAATAGTAAAACTATAAGTTACCATTGAAAAACTCTCTATAAAGGGTGCCTTATTTGAAAGTGGTACTGTTTTATATTTCACCAGGCTGGAAAACAAAGTTGTCTTTGCGGAAGATAAAGTTGAAGCTGAAGTTGTCAGTAACACCAGATGGCAATATGGTATATCTAAATTAGTTTATTGGTTGTACTATTTCACGAATCACTAGTAATTAGTGTAAACACATGGAGAAAGCAAGCAAGAAGCTTCTTTATCAGCCCAGTTTCTCTCAGTAAATGACTATAACTCCAACCCTGACTAAAAACTAATACAATTTTCAGAGTTCTCTCTTTAGTGTGTCTCTTTCTGTATTTGTGGCACTGACAAATTACATGTTTCACTGAGAAGAGTGACTTGACAACCGTGAAAATAGCGGCACGTGCTCTGACTCCGCCTTTATCCCGGATTGAACCAATAGCGTGTTCGAAATGTATCCGGACGTCCCGCCCATACACACAGAGCAGGGAAACATGGCAGCTTTCACCAACGGCAACTTGGACATCTCACCGTCTATCGTTGGCATTTTGAATGAAAAACACTGCCCTGACCACTTGCAGGTTTTAAAAACATTTACGGCTGCGTTACGGGACAAGGAATACAGGTGCGGACAAAGTCTTTTACTGTCTTTTTAAATGGAAACTGGGGGTGTTAGCTTATCGGCTAAGCTAGCATGAAAACCAACTGTCATCTAACGTTACGTACTGTCAATTAACGTCCAGCGTAACATTAACGTTACGGGTCTGTTAGCTGCTATTATTCAGGCCCGTTTGTTGTCCTTTCTGTGTTAATAAACAGTAAGGTGGAAGTTAATTCAGCCACCTAACCGCAGTATAACTCAGATATGTTCACCATACTGACCTATCAATTGAATTCTAGTTACAAAGACGACTGTACAAGCTCTTTGTGGATTTCAGACATTTTGCGTTGTCATAGTAGGAAAAACACAGGTGTAACTAATACCATTAATGATGGCGCAGTACGGGCTATTATTAAAATGCAGAGCAGCAATTGGTAATGTTATTAGTTACACCTGTGTTTGACAAATTTAGATGTGTGCTGTGAAAAAGGGGTATTCAACTTAAGCTTCACTCCACATTTCCTTCCTGGTTGCCCCCAGGCTTGGGTACCACTGCACTAAAGTAACCATGCTGCCTTTACTTTTTTTTTGTTGGTCATCTCTCTGCTCCCAGAGATGCTGTGGAGGAGGAGGCATTCTCCATTCTTCTGAAGGTCTTTTCCCAACTGTGTGATGAGCTGCAGGCTGCCAGCAGTGAGGATGAGGACCTGCGGTCCGTCTCCCTACAGCTGCAGTTGGCTGCCGAGTGCTTCAGGGCTCAGAGGAACGCCTGTGTCCAGAGCACTCGCAACCAGAGTCTGCTCAGGTAATTCCAGATACAATGCAGTGTTAATGAGATAGTGGGGAAGCCTGTCAAATTGTTTATTGGCAATTATTTTCCTTAAAAAAATGAATGTAGTCATGTAGAAGGATCTATGATTAGTAGATGGGAGAATATGAAAAAGATAAAGGAACATCACAAAATGCAAGGTCTCAAATATTACCGTAGAGTTGACTTATTACAATGCTATTGTATTAGATTGCATTATACAGTTTGTGTTCATGTGGTTTGTGTTTGTCCACCTTCTTGGACAAAATAAATAAGCAAGGAATCAACAAAACATACATAAGAATATAATTATCTTTTTTCTCTAGGGAGCTTGGTTTCATTGATGTATCCCTTAAACTCCTGAGCCTCCTACAGTCCACAAATCTGGAGAGCAGAGATGACATATTTGAACGTAAGTCTAAAATTAGGTAATTGATTGATCCTAATACAATTTTGTTTAGGTGACCTTTTTGATACTGATGTTTTTCTTTTTTTAATCATCCAGCTCTTCGTTGTGGGATCCAGTTCCTCGGTAACTTAGCGGTTGCAAACCAGATTTGTAAAGATGACCTTTGGCAGCTGAGCTTCCCAAATCTTCTCCTGTAAGTTTTGTGTGCCACAGTTGCTTTTTACACTAACACACATTCTGTATCAGTGCTTTATTTGTGAAAGCTTTGTCGCAGACCTATGTGGCCAAGCATTTGTACTCACACTGAGTCAACCCAAACATGTGTGAACAGGCAGCTGCTCAGCGTCAATGATGAGAAGGCGGTGAACTACGTCTCTATGGTACTCCACACATGTCTGGATGAAGCCAAGGTGGAGGAAATGTCTGAGCCGCAGAACATCCAGCTGGCACTCAGGGTGATGGAGCTCTGTAGGACCCAACCTGACCTGGACTGGACGTAAGAGTGTGTGTCTGTGTTGGTGTGTGTAAAGCAATAGTTAGTTTATATATCTAAAGAGTTTACATTGTGTGTATCACACACTACAAATTACTTGTTGGTTAAGTTTTTATTTGGTATCTATTCATTTACAGGGTTCTCATTGCCACCCAGCATTTCCTCAAGTCTTCAGCTCTGGTGGAGAGCATGTATTCTGGGATGTCTCACCATGAAAGGTACTTTACTTTTAATGTAGTGACAGATAATAAACACAGCCCCTCAAACCTCCAATACTCCAAGACTTTTCTGATACTGCAGAGTAGCCAGCTGATATACCCAGAAAAGCTAATACTACCTATCAGGGAATAGTATGTAGTACACATAGAGAATACTAATATCCAATACTAAAAGGTGTGTATGTATGTGTTTTTCAGAGTTACTCTATTAGAGCTGCTCTTTGCCCAGTTAAGAGAGGAGGACTCCGAGGAGTGTGGCATCCCTCCCAGCGTGGCTCGCTTCCTGGCTAGTTCCTTCCAGAAAGATTGTGGAGCTGTGCTGACACTCGCCACTGGCTCCGCTTCCAGTGATGAGGTACAGATAGTAAACCTGACTGATGTATCTTTCTCAGGCCAGCAAAACACAGAAGTGTGTTTAGCAGGCCTGTGGAACTAGTGTTGTGGTATTTATCTCACGATGTCAGTAAACTGTGTGTGACATTTGGAGAACTTTTGTTCGTTTTAGTTTTCCATTTTCTAACTGACATGTCCCCTACTAACATTATCTCACACGCCATCCTTTCTCCATGTGACCGACACCTGTTGGCTGCAATCTCCTGTAGGTCCTGCAGGAAGCACTGACAGTGATTAGTCTGCTGGATGTACTGTGTGAGATGACCTCAGACCTCAGGCAGTTCATGTTCCTACAGAACCATCCTGACCTTCTAGTGACCACTGTTGGTAAATGAAAACACACACACTCACAACCTTTTTGACTGGGTCCACAACTGGAGTTTGTGGGTCCGTTTTGGCCGACTTCTGGTTAATACGTCATCCGTACACAATAGACACTCCTTGAAATGGTGCTGTGAACGATCCAGATCAAATCCCATCAAATCACCCACAGAAAACAAATGAAGATTCCTGCACACAACGCTGCCATATGTTGACAAGCAATAAAAACACAGCAGAGTTCAAATACAAATAAGTCTGACACAAATTACTTAAACAAAATCTCAAAAGTAAATTCAGCATAATCTAATTCCTAATTTGAGTAATTAGCTGTAATGGCTTTAATTTAAGCTTAGATAAATCTTCTTTTTCCCTTGTTCTACATCTCCATACTGTGTGCTTTCCTGCTTTTCACCCTTTACATTTTCTTTGCAGAGCTCCTGGAGCAGGTGCATGCTATAGGGAAGGCCAGTAAGAATATTTTCAGCGCTGCACAAAACTTCTCCTCCTTCGGTGGAGATGGAGACTCTTCCTCCCCTTCTCCTGTGATCAGCTTCAAGGCGCACCTCATCAGGCTGATAGGAAACCTCTGTCACAGCAACCCCAACAACCAGAACAAGGTTTGGAATGGATGGATGGATGGATAGACAGACGGACGGATGAAACAACAGAAAAGGGAAGCTTTCACGCCTGTAGTTTGGTTCACTTGGTCCGAACCAAGGGAAAACAGTTTTAGTTCTGGTTTAGTTTGTGTTCACACTCACTTGTTACAAACAAACCAAGAGCTGTAAACATGAAGTAATTTAGCTCACAGCAGAGTTCGACTGACTCTTTAACACTAGCTCAAACGAACTGAACCAAATGGGAAAACTCACCAGAGTTTGTTTAAACCAAACCAAACAGTTAAGGTGTGAAAGCACCCTAATAAAATGAGTGCTGAATCAAGTCATTCATTAGACCAAAAACCTACCTTGAAGGTATGCTGATGCTACATCTTAACAGCCTGTGGATGGGTGAAAGAGTGAATGGATTTTTTTGAATTAATGCGCTTCATGTTAAACATACTGGACATAGACCATAAAGCCCAAATTGGTTAAAATGTGTGGGTTTCCTCTGCAGGTCAGGAAATAAAATTAAAAAAGTTTATATTTCAGTATATTCAGTTGTTCTTTGGTCTACAAACATGCACAAAACCAGCTTTTCTGTAGCTGTAAACCCACTGCCATTTCACACATTGGGATGCAAAATTCCCAGTTCCGCAGTGATATGTCTTGCTATTATTAATATCATATCCAGTATAGATATCAACCATTAGAAAAATGTGATTTCTACCAAATGACTACCAGTGTAATATTTAACCAAATTATGGTCTGGAGAAAGTAAGGGATTTAGAAAATACCTAAAATGAGGTGGTTATTGGTTGGTAGTCTTATTCATCCCTCCTTTAATGGGATCTGGGACCTCTAAAGATTTAGTGACCACCCTTGATCAGTCTAACACAATGAGGTCAAAGGCCGAGAACAGAGTGAGAGGTCTACACTAAATTAGCCTTGAGTGCCGTTTCTGGTAATGGGCTGTTGTATCAAACCACATGATCTCCTGAGGACGGAGGACAACTGAGGACTGCATATGAGTGTAATGTCTAATGAAACATGAGGCTGTGTGTTCCTATGACTGCAGGCTTACGGGTTCTTTCAACACAACAACTTGGTTTTGCACTGAAATGTGAAACATTCCCTCCCTCGCTTTAGTGATTTTATCAGTTTCCCTCCCTCGCCATCTGTCAACATCTCACTATAACATGAAGCACAGATAGATAATAGAGCGGATGGGGAGGAGTTGGCCTCTATCTGTTGCACATTATAGACTCAGTCCTACTTAATTCAAACAGATTTGTGGAATGCTTGTGGGATGGCCACCCTCAGTTGGCCTCTCTATAATATTTATGGATGCTGATCTGTGGTCTGTCAGTGGTCAGAAATCACCCCATATCTGTTTTCACTGAGATCTCTTCCAGTAAACCAAATGTCATTCTGTTCACCTTTGGGAGAGATTGTAATTTCAGATGTGCATGCAAAATGCTGAACTGCATGTACCGGGCTGCAGTCAGAGTCCAGTCGCTTGTTATTCATCTCTTTATGGGTTTGGACATAATGTAAGCAGCTTTAGACAATCCTTCTGAAAGTGGAAAATGCAGACCTGGGTGCTTGTACTAGTCAGCGACTTTGTTTCTTTGACAGTTTAAATGACATTTCCATTTTCTTAAACTCAGCACTTTGTCTTGTTCTGGGGTTCCTACCAGTATGTTTGGAGGGTAACCACAACGGCAAGAGGAGGGCAACAGCAAGCAAAGACAATAATTAAGCCTATAGAATCTGACACATGATACAGAGCAGATCACCCTGTTGTGACAGTCTGAAACTAACCCACATCCACACTGCTGCTTTTGCATGGATTTGAGGGGCACTGAAGTTGAATACATTTCTTTCTTTTTAATGAATTTGTACTTACTTAGTTTTCTCTTTAAAAAATGATTACTGGCTAGACTGCACTGCTTGACCAAATCCTACAATTCACTGTAATGTTTCTATGTGAGATTTAAATAGTGTTGATGAGGGCTTTCTCTGCTCTTTTTTCACTGAGAATGGGCAGTCTGTGCTAGTGGTGTACAAGCTTTTTTTTCACACCATAGAAACCAGGACATTAGAATTGTGTGACGAAAAGCAAAACCTATTGGTGCTATTAATACTACTCTCACCCATTACTTTGAAAATTCTATGAGAGGCATTCAAAACCTGCATTTTGTTTTTCATTGATGTAATTTCAGGTTTTCTGTTGTCCTAAGAATGTTTTATCAAGACAATCAATACAGAATGCCCTGATACATGGTGTAATATAACCACAAAGCAATTGGCATATACAGATACTCTGATTAAACTGAAATTCGCTTTTATTGAGCTAAGAAATTTGTCAGCAAAAGTATTGTTCCAGAACTCGTATTAATTTGTCACAACAACAATTGGAACATTTTCAGCGATGCCAAACAATGAAAGTGACAACGGACCTTTACCAGTCCATACTTTTACATCTCACTGAACTTGTTTCCGCAGGTGAGAGAACTGGAAGGCATCCCCCTCATATTGGACAACTGCAACATAGACAGCAACAACCCATGTATCCTTTAACAGTTGTTGAAGGTCTGGAAATACAAACACATCTGTGTTTATGTACATATATTTCAAGTTTATCTAAATGATTGTTCATATTTATGCCCAGAAGTCATTTTAGTCATCATGTATCTAATCCTGCCACGTTTAGAATTTAATTTGGCATGTTTGCACAGGAAAGCGGGTGGGTTTGCAACCAAAAATAAGGCTTGCATCAAGCTTTGATTGCTGCAGTGTGTGCAGGCTGGATAACCAAACCTGTTGAAATGTTCACATACTGTTCACCACCTCTCAATACGCCTTGGCTTGCAGCTGGTAACGGCATCAACTGACTGGTTGCATTCATTTTTGAAGTTTTTTGGGCTGCTTGTAAATGCTACTTTCTGTTTTGAGGAGCGTTCAAATCAAGTCTTTCACTGTATCAGAGAGTTAGGTCAGTTCTATGGTAATTATTTAGACCACAGTGGTGCTTTTGTATCGGATTGTATTTTGACAAGTGTTTCTAATGTTTTGTCAGCCTCCATTTACATACATGAGGTGGGCCGAAGATTATAAACACCTCTCAGTATGATGCAATCCAACAACATCACTGACTACAGCCTGAAAAGTGACCATACACTTTAATCAGCATATCTCTGACACACTGTCAACAAAAACAGAACAGTTAATGCTTCAGAGATGTTGTATTGGTTTATCTAATACAGTGACAACTCTGTACTGTAAGCTGACGGTCTGCTTCCACTGCAACTTGGCACTAAAACCATGTATGATGTGGTTTTAGTGCCCTTTCTTACAACAGACTTTGAGAACACGCTGATTTCTGTTTTATTTGGAATATACTGCCAGTCACTGAGCGCCAACCCCTGAGTCGTTCTCATCTCCAGCCCCCGCTGGGCATCCTGCTTCCAGTTGGTATTAGCTGGCTAAAGTGAGGGCATCGTGCCAGGTTGTCTTTTAACCAGGTCAATAGTCTGAGCTGAGCCTTTGATCCCATTCCCCTCTCCCATACATGCTTACACACATACACACACTGCCCACTCATGTAGGTGTCAGCATTTGTTTCTGTTCAGAAAAAGATTGTAAAAGGAAAAAAAATGTTTATGGATTTATGCGGGAAACTTGAGAGGGGTGAGTTGAAAATATTTAGTATCACAAAACATAACCCGTCTGCGAAACTCATTTGTTTGTAGGGCTGCGTACTCAGCGACCAAAGGCAAATACCAGGCAATCATGAATCTGACATCCTGAGTTGGACAATGTTTGGCCTGTGTTCCACATACCACTGTTAACCTCTCTACCAGTCTACCTTTTACCTGTCTATCTTTGTTTGTTTTTTTCATGTGTGTGCACTTTCGTAAATCCATCTTGCGTTACAACTGCTTGCAAAGTGGTAGTGTTGTTTTTGTAGTCTTCCAAACTGATATTGGTACATGACAAATAATTTGACACCTGGAAAAAAACTTGTTCATACTTGTTTTTTAAGGTTATGGACTTTAGTTCTTTGTAATTAGCTGTTTTAGTATGTTTTTAAAATAACATAACTTGTTTATTTTTCCCATTTATGTTTTCTTCATTGGGGAAACCAGCTAGTGCAGGAAAACATGCCTACCTGCATTTCAATCTCAAGAATTGAAATTCTGACGTTGCTGTCCTTAACCAAATGGCTCTAGTTATCAGCCAGTGGGCCATATTCACCATCAGAAACCTCCTAGAACACAACAAGCAGAACCAGGAGCTGGTCGCCGCCCTGGAACGGCGTGGCACCGCTGACTACTCTGCGCTTAGGGAGTTGGGTTTCCTGGTGGAGGAGCGAGATGGAAGCTTGCTGCTCAAACCTGTGAGGAAAGACTCTTGAAAACCTTACGAGGATCAGCCAGGAGAGAGGAGGTCCTCAACCTGCGAGCAGGTTTTCATGTGAAGTATTTATTTAGAAAGGAATAAAGTACATGTGCACACGTATACACTTGTGTGAACATGTACTCTTGTTGTGCTCCAAGCCTCATTAATGCTACCTAATAACTAATAACTTAAGCTTCATCAGCGGGTGAATGACCTGTCCACTATCAAACACATAAGTTTTGCGCTTGTCCAGAATAACTGACAGCCACACTGCTGATAGATTAACCAGAAAAGTGCTTTTGAATTAATTATTTCTATCAGAGAAGTATGTATAACTTACTTTTCTACCTCAGTAATGCTTGCGCTCATGTCCAGATCATGGGGCTTACGGTATTGTTGATACACAAAAGGCCCATGGGGTCCCCTTAGGATATAAGCAGGAGCGCTTGTTTTGTCTTGACCTGAGTCTGGGAAATGAAGAGTTTAGGAGAGGCGAGCACATGCTGGTACCTTTTGGCAAGGCTGATGCTTTGTAGTTTAATCCAAAGACAAAGAGCACCACAGTGTCTGGGCTTTTCACTTTTCATAGACACTGATGTTACCAGCAGGGGTTGGGGTTTAATCCCAGGCCCATAGTGACTTCTGCAGTAACCACGAAACAGAGAATGACCAAAACATGATGTAATCAACCCCCCNNCCCACTGCCTTACCTACTTAAATGGTGGTGTCTCTGCCAGAGGGACAAAGACTTGTTTTCCTCCTTCAGAGGCTTAAAATAAGTGCTTATCTAAACAGGCATAATAATATTAATACCACAATCTAAGGACAAGTGCAAAATGCAATACTAAAACATAATATACACACAAATAATAACTGATACTATGCATGTTTTGTAATTTAAACTCAATGCTCAGTATACAGTATGAGCTTGTCTGTATCTCTGCTTGCTTTTGCATTGCTTCTTGGATTTAGGTTATAACAGTAATGAGTTTTATACTCAACATAGTTTAATGAATTTCATCTTGATCTTCTATTTCTATCTTATAAATAAGGCATGAGGGCTAACGGCATGCATCATAGATCATTAATCATCCTTAAACTCACTCAACTTAAACATTGAGCTCATGTTATAAACATTTAGACAACTTGGCTCTGAGCAAGCTATATTTGAGTTTTACCAAACTGCATAGATTTTCTTAGAGATTTAGTAAATACTGTACTTTCTATTTAGCTGTAGCTGTGTGTTTGTGTGTGTGCACTTCTTTTGATCAGAGATAGTGATTCTGGATTAGTAGGTGATGGATGAGAGCATACTGAAAGTGTACGTCCGAAGACTGAGTAAGTGACTGAGTGAGTGAATCAGACCAGAAGCATTAGTTTGCAAAATGACATCCCTCCCTGCTCCTCCTGTTGCTGGATAAGCTGAATGGTCCTGACACCTCAACAATGCAGCGCTTTATGTGCCTGCCCACACCCTGCTCCACCCTGTTTGCTCTGCCTCTGATTTTTAATGACAAAATGTATTGAAACAATCGGCTGGATTCTCCCCTCAATCCTCCGGCATAGTGAAGGGAGCTTATGCGGTTCCGGTCCCCAGGATTTCAGACAGCTAACAAAACAGCTGTTACTTGCGCTCGACTGGCTGGCTGCAATGCTTTTCAGCCCCACAGGAAAGAGGCTGTTCGAGTCAGCCGGGCTGAATGAGGTGGCATGGCCGTGGCCGTCTGTTCACCTCCTAACACATTAGTACCACATCAGCCAAGGCCAGAAGTTCTTGTGTTTCCCATATCAGCGGTTTATACCACAGGCCTCTACTACATTGTATTTGTGCCTTCTGGTTTGATATTCGCCTTCAGCAAAATACACTTGTCAGGGTGTAAAGTATATGCTTCCTGTTTGGGTCAAATAATATGTTTATATAATGCTTAATAAAGTATTGTGTGTGACAAACAGCTTTTTGTAATGATTGTAATAAGGCCAATAAAGGCCACATGTGACATAAAACTCGAGAGGCATTAAAATAGGATGCTCAAATTTTATTGGTAAAAAAGAAAAAATACATCTGCCCATGTTTGTAACTGATGCAGACTTTGATTTTGCCACAGAACAAATAAAGCTGTATTTGAAGTCACAACTATGCTTTTAGGAAGCAGTGAGTTGTTCCTAGTTACTGAAAGGGCTATGAAGACAACTGGAAACGCAGAAATCTGTACGATTGAAAGCTGCACAACTAGGTGGTTGCTGAAGCTTCCAATGTATTATGTACTTGCAATTCCATGCATTTATTCAAATACGTAACGGTGGTTTCCACAAAATTTCCTGGAATTTCCAACACTTGATGAATCACTCAGCTTTTATGAGCTACGTTGAGTTGTGAAGGATCGTGTCGAGATGGACAATCTGGGCTACTTTGGTAAAACACGTGGGCTATTTACAATTTAGGAACCTTGATCAAACATACAAATTGCAAATAATTTATAGCTCTCAAATCTGAAAACGATGACATTAGAAAACACTTAGTAAATAGTGACTTTCTTTTCCATCTATAAATGACATAAAGTGCCACGTTCCTCATATAAAAATATACTCTTCAAATTGTTTTGTAAGTTATATAAAGCCTAAATAAACATTTCTGAATACATTAAGAGTGCTGTCCAAAAATAGCTTTGAGGCCTTTGATCCTCTCATACCCCCTTCTGTGTGGTTAGGGCACATGCCATCCACCCAGGCAGGCCTAAACCGCGCTGGAAGGCCTTGTGTAAGCAGAGGCCATCATGTGGAATTCCACGTCTCTGCCGTTGGGAATGTTGGATGTATCTGAACCTGATTGCACCTCTCTGGAGTTCCAATGAGGCTCCCATGCTTTTCGCAGAAGTCAAGAGCCCTCCTTAGTTTGGGAGTACTTTCTGCCTCTTCGGCTCTTGGCGTCACAAAGGGTCTGGGCTCACAGTGGGGGGTGACATGTCCATGAGAGAGATGTAAGCACAGCACTCTACAACTTTCTGATGTCCCATGAAAAAGAGAAATGTGACTATGTGAGTGCAAAAGAAAAATAACTAATCAATAGCAAAATACACCACTGACAACTGATAATGGATAAAAATGAAATAGCAGAGGATTTTGCTCTTCAGTGGTTCTAAATGTGACTCCATATGACTAAAAATCGGTTACTCCCAGCCTGAAATGTATCAGTAGCAACTGAAGACCATTAAAGAGATGAAAAATGTTAAAGAGCAATTGAGTTTGCTATCTGTCCTATAAGACTTTAGATTTGAAAGATATTTTTACATAAATAATTTTGTTTTATTTTCAGTGTTCAAACAGAATACAGTGTGAGCGTACAGTTAAAAGTATTCCACTGCCGTCTTTCAATCTTCCTCAGGAGCCTGTCACAGCGGCAGACTGGAGCGCTTTGCTGTTGTAACATTTCCACTTAGCGTGTTACAAAAGTCCCCTCAAGATCCAACAATAGTCCTCGTTGTTTGTCCTCTTATGTGTGACATCTGTAAGCTACATCTTTGCAAGATGCTGTCTTCCAAATATTAAAAAGAGAACATCAAATCCTTTTACCTGCAACATGTTTGCATCATGTCACGGTTTTGTACCAGCGCAAGAAAATATGTTTTTAATAACTCATGCATCTTTTTTTCAGTACTCTCCAAACCTCATGTCTGTTTTTCCTTTCTTTAAAGAATTCCAAAATAGGATGTGAAAATTGTGCAAATTGTTGAATAAATACTTCCAAGTCCTTCACTTCAAATTCCACTTTTTCGTAACCCTCTTACCTTCAACCGTTGTCCGTTCTCCCCAGCCCCCAGTGCCCCACTTCCTCATTCCCTACTTGCAGGTGAAAACTTCCGATTTCTCACTGCAGGTGTTGCACTTGACAAAACAGCACCAGTGGAACTTGCAGTTGCACTGCCACATGCGTGTGTAGTGGTGCGTGTTGTAACCCCGGCCGCAGCACATCACATTACAGCTGTCTGTGTGTGTCGAGGTGCCGTTGCACAGTCTGCCCCGTGTTCCTGTGCTTCCTGTGGCTGTGTCCTCTTCGCAGTAGTTGGGCGAACGCTCCAGGTACACCAGGTCTGTGTCCGTGGGCTTCTGGTAGCCACGAGCCTCTTTGAGTCGTAGGAAGGAGGGTTGGCGGAGCCGCGAGGCCTGGACCGGCTCTACTTGAACCGCGTCACTGTAGCGTTCTTTCAGCAGGTAACCAATCTCTCTGAACTTTGGCAGGGTGATCCAGCAGGTCTTAGTGGTGCAGGAACCAGACACGCCGTGACATTTACACTCCAGCTTCATCCTCTCCTCTAGGATCTGATCACATAGAGAGTAGAAATTAGGTCTGTATGAATTAAAAGAGATAGTTAAGAGCTGAAAATATATTCTTTGTGATTAATACAGAAATGGTTAAAACAGTTAAAAGCAATCACATAGCCTTCAAATCTGTCTCTTTTGGTAAGCTGGGTTTTCTGCGGACACTTCAACTTTTAGCACACCAACCAGTGTGCCAACTTCATGTCAAAAACCTGGGGAAAATAACTCATACTCCAAGACTGTAGCCTCTAATTAACTTTACCTTTCTTCAGACCACATAATGGCATGAGAGCCCGAGAAAACTGACCACAGCTGTTGTGCAACTGTACACGTATAGAATAACGTGGTTTGAGCCAGATTTATATTTTAATGCCATACAAATATTTTCAGATGACAAAATTGACAGGTGATTGGGCCTTTGCCCTTGTGACTGAGCTTGATGTTCATTTTCATTGAGCGACTAAGCTCATAATTAGAGCATCTTGTAACTTGTTTGTCCAGAGCACTAGTCGAATCAGTGACTCTGTCTTCCCCTTCATGGCTATCACATTCGGGGGGGAGTTTGCTCTTGGCTTTGGTTGGTTCAGTGTGTGCGGTGGTGCAGAAGTGTGGTCTTTGGGGCTGCCACTGAGAAAGGAAGAGAGAGAGACTTGCAATAATATCCTCCATCCGCACTTAATGCAGAGTATTTCAATGAATGGACTGTAGGGTTATGGAACAACTCTATTTTGGCAGCTGTGTCTGTCAAGTTTTGCATTTCTGTCAAACATACACACTCACACAATGAAAACGCTAGCCAACAAATATCTTAGTCATGTTTCAGAATCATGGACAACCTCAGTTTAGTCACTTTCCTCTTTCCACATAATCTTACTCTTATTTTGTTGGAGTATGGCATTGTACGATGTTTTCATCAGTAAACCACCTCAAAGAGATTAGATGGATATAGTTTTACACGTTTGTCCTGACTGTAGTCAGATTGATTTTGCTTGCGTTACCTTTCGCCCTGCCTCATTGTTGTGCAGGTTCATCAGCCGCCGGGCGTTTTTCTTGATCTCACGGGCGTCTACAAAGCGCCGCGAGAACTCCACGCCGTACTTGACATCAGCCGAGCAGCCTCCCCACTTCCAGCCCTCCTCTTGCTCGTGGTAGCCCTGCTTCTCGCGGTCACAGCCGCACTGGCTGAGGTTGCCTTGGCTACAAGCTGTGGTCACCGCGTGGGCAACGCCGGCTGCGGTGATGGCATAAGTGAATGCTGCCTCCCTGCTGCCTGAAGAGAAAAGAGCAGAATCTGAATAAATTTGAGTTGGAGTAGAAAGTAGTGGAGAGTAACATAATATAAGTACTCTCGTTTTTTTCAGTTGTAGACATTCAAAAATCAGTAATTGCAGTACTTTCCTCTGAAAGGAAAGAACTGCATGCTTGTCCTACAGTTATGCTGTTGTGGTACAAGCAGGAGGATTTAGGTTTGTTTTGACCCTCTTCCTTTGTAAAGAAACTTTCTTATTAAAGGGACACTGCACCAATTGTACACATGACTTGCAGCTTACTTGTAATGAGAAGTACTACTCAGTCCATGAAAACAGTATAATGTCTTCTGATGATGTCATCAGGGTTATTTCAACTTGGGTTGAGTGTGGGGATTTGAAAGAAGTGGGCATTTAGGAGGCTTGGGAGTCAAATGAAAGACGCTACTGAGTTGCATTATGGGAAAATGTAGGATCCAGCATTTGTGGAACTGTGGAATACTGGAGACTAAACCTCAGACTTACTCGGCTTCTGCTTCATTGATTTTTACCATTCCAGGCCCTGCACACGCACATGAGGTTTTTGCACATATTTTGGCTAATTAGACCTGTTTTCAGGTAGAAGCTGGGCAGAGCTCTGCTGGAACTCCATGAGGTCACCAAACTTCATGAACAAATAAAAAAATGTTATGTTGTAATGTTATATAATAAATGTTATATAATAATAATTTCTCCCACCCAAAAACAACCTTTGTTGCATGTCATACCTTTCTCTCTTCTCTCACTTCCTGTCTGCCTCTGTGCTATCAGCTTTCCAACAAAGGCAAAATGCCAAACAATAATGTTAAATAATTGTGAGTCCTCCATCTTATTGAAGGGCAATAGTAAGTTCATGGACTACTCCTTTAAGGAAAGATTCAGGAAAGATATCTTACTTACCCTATATGTATTAATGTCAAGTATCAGTACTGTGACTTCTGTAGGAGATTGTAGTACTCTTATTTTAAATACTGTAGGGGGGATATCAGAGGATGATATAAACAGTATAAAGAGCATTATTCAGAGCATCAATGTATAATATATAATAACTCTTTCATAATAACTCACTGATTTTTTTCTTTCTGCCTTGTTTCACATCTCTGATCTGCATCAGTAGTCGGTCACTGTTAGAACAATAATCAGTACAGTGAAGAAAACACAAGTGACATCTACTGGCTGCCTAGAGGAGCTTATTTCTGGATCGGCACTCATAGAGTTGCTGTGTCTTAATATTTTCATCAATGGAATTTCTCACACGGCTTAAGTGTCATTCTGTGTCTGTCTTAGGTGGTCCACATTATTATAACAAATGATACCGCTGTGTTGCGTGTTGAAATAATCTGTGGCCAGGCTTGACTGAGATGTGCCCATTTCCAAGCTTTTGTATGTCACCATTTGAACTTCAGAATAAACACATTTATATTTATGGCGTGGGGGGGGGAGAATAAATTTATTGGCACTACAATTGGTAATAGAATATCCTCCCTCTCCAATCAGGATAATGCTGGGCCTTGGTTCTTCTCAACAGCCCAGGGTATTAATGCACGGCGTCTCTGGTAGAGGCGATTCTAATGGCGCCTTTCCAACCTGACAAACTCACTCGCAGAAACCATCGGGCCTGCGGTTCCCCCGGTCCATAACTCATAACAAACTCTGAAGTCTTCTCTCATCAGGCTAAATCCGCGACCCATTCAGATATATTGTATGGTGAGCATTTCTCAAGGCATCAGGCGCATGTAATAGCCAAACAGCCATCTCCTCGCACTGTGATTTGTTTTGATTGTACAGCAGAGCGTGCAGGGTTCCATTGTTGCCATCCAGCTGCTGGAGCTGACTTCAATTAGTGGTTAACATGAATCTCTCTGGTCTTTCTCAGTGCTTAATGAGTTCACAGGGCCCGGCAGGTCAATCAAATGAAGTGGTGGATGGTACATTAGCAACACAAGAGGGGGTATGGACCTGGCTTACGTTTCCATTTTTAAAAATAGCAAAAATGGACACGGAGATCAAAAGTCGAAAGGAAACCAATCTTACTGAAAATCCATGAAGATGAAAGGAAATCTGACACGCTCAATATTTGTGTTTTCACATTAATTACCAGTACAATTAGTTTTTATACAGATCTAATAAGATTTAGTCATCCAGAAAGGTCTTATTTGGTAAAACTGTCTACATGGAGAGGACATGAGACTCAAAACTGGGTCCAAAGTGTCTCTCCGGGCTCGTTTACGCACCACAAAAGAAAAGAGACATTTCCTCTGACAAAAGAAATAAAGGGATCCAGACGTCTGTCTGCCTGTCTCCCGTGTAGAAGAAAGTGATTGCTCCCAGAGCTGCTAGATTAAACAAGGATCCAAACCCACAGCAAGACCGCAACAAAACATTTCGGACTGAAATACAATTTATATAAGAGGTTCACATTAGGAGCATACAGGCTTCTATGAGAAATAAAACTGGGAAGAATGTTGACTAAAACCAGGGAGATGTGTTAGTTTGTGTGTTTACAGATCGTGCAGGTTTGATATAAATGCTTTCAGAAGATGGCACACCCAGATCGGCATTAGATCCTGCTTCATAAGGAAGTCATCACATTCCATTTATGACTGCTTTGCTGTGACAGTGTGTGTTGCAAGACACAGCGATGTCACTCACATGAACTACAGATTGAATCACCTCTGGGGACACTAGCAAGACCTTTGAGTTGCAGTTTTTTGTGTTAGTGTCTAAACGAAGCCGAGAATTTGTTGTGGTTGTTGCGTCTGGTATTCCAAAAATGCTTTCATTAAAGTTTCACCACCCATCTTGAAGTCTGTTTCATGCCACTCAGTCAAGCTATGCTGCAGCTTTTTCTCATGCCACTGACAGTTATAGTTACAGGAGGTCTGAGGACAGTACAAGAAGAGTGCTGAGCTGTGCTCATCCACACACACAGCACACTTCTTTCAACTTCAGTGATTGGAAGATCAGACCACAAGGTTCAGTTTGGTTTGGCCAATTAACATACCTGCTGACACACCTGTGGACAGACACATCCGTCCTCACTTGTGCCTCAAGGCTAAGATTTCCACTTGTTGCGTCTAAATTTAGTTTGATCTAACTGACTGTTAGATAGAAAATGTCGATATATACAGTTCAGGGATTTACTTTAGTTAGTGTTTAACATCCGTAAAAAACAGTCTTGCTCCTAGGGTGCCCCCTGGCAGAGGGGTTTAAGGTGCTGACCTTTGTTGCATGTCATTTCCCATCTCTCTCCCCTCATTTCCTGTCATATATACTGTTAAAATTTCTAATAAAGGCAGAAAAATTCAACAGTTCAAACAGTTTTGCCCCAGAAAAACCTTATTTAAGACCCCTGTCTGCTGAGCAACTTTCTTCCCTTTACTCAGCCTACTTTGCTGATTTCCTACCATCTATATTGAGACAAATATACTTAAAAATTCCTTAAGGAAAACTAAAGAAGCTGAGTTTCAAACAGACTGACCTACTCTCAGCTCTTGTCCAAAGACAGTCCTCTTGCCCAGGGCTGAGCAGTTCCACCGGCCGTAGCGGAACTGGTACTGACACTCATTGATGCCCAGCTGGGCGCCTTCGCCAATGACGATAATGGCGTCAGGGCGACTCTGACAGAGGGCTCTCTGACGGGGGGCCAGTCCCGGTATCTTGTTGCAGATGATGTTAGCACCTAGAGCTACCACAGAGGACAGCGCCCTGGGCAGAGAGAAACCGGGATTAATGAGAGGGACTTTCAAGACAGACTGTTTGAAACAAAAATAAAACATACTCAACATATAATTTGGATTAAACTCTGCACCCTGGTTGGACATTATCTGGCTACAATTTGGGCGAGAAATGATAAGATTTGCTTCCAATAAGCAATAACATTTTTGCTCAACTTTTCATTACAGTTGCCAGCCTATAGATCATAAAGATAAAACCAAATAAGCAAGACCACGTGAGAAGATAAGAGCGGACTCTGCAACATTCATCCTTACCCCTGAGCACATCATGTGTAATCTAATGAACCTCCATAAAGACATGAAAGAGAACAATAGTTAATTATAGAAATGGGTCCAAATCCAGTTCATTTCTGTCTGCCTCTCTCTCCTCTCTGTGTAACAGAAAACATGAACCACCACAGCTATTTTAGGTTTCAGGACCTGCCCTTGTTATGAATGAGAGGCATGTATGGTGCAGCAATCATTCTCTTTCTGAGGGCCTGGGTCTTTTAATGCTGTAAGAAAGAGCTCATTACATAGGCCTGCGCCTATAGGCAGAGCATGAAGTAGTCCAGTATGACTCTTCCACATGCTGCTTTCCAATTATGGCCCCTGTCTAACGAGGTGCTCCTATGACAAAGTGGTTCTGGTCTAATGTGTAAATCCATAAGAGCAGGTTATCTCATCAGCTGCGCACATATTAGAACATGTAAAAAAATCATGTAGATGAAATATTGGCTTCATTCACTCAAGTCTTCACTGACTCTTTATAACCAGTCGATTTATGACACAATATTTGAATGAAAATGACATAACTGCTCATATTATGGGAATGAAGTCCACAGCTCTTGTTCCGCGGTAGTCTGCATTACATTGTGGAATAAAATAAAATTGATTAAACGACACAAGTCACGCATTTCCTGCCCATGTTTCCTAAATTTTGGTTGACTGAAAATTCCCAGTTACATTTTTTTCCCTTTCCAAAATAATCTCTGCCACACCAGACCAAAATGTAGCCACATTACTTCATTTAGCAACGTTAAAAGCTGGCTTTTTAAGTGTAATAATCCTGTTGAGCGCATTTCCTCGTCGTTATAAAACACCTGCAACAACCAGCCAATGCTTTCAGTGTGCGATCTAACTTGACTACCAAATTTCCCGGTGCGTAATTGGACAATTTGCGCGTAAGGCACAACTGCTCACTAGCAAATCCAACCGATTTGTGTTTGAATTAAGCAAGTGCATTGATAAGAAACCTACAGGTAGCTACCGCTGGTGAGGATGAGGAAGATCTGTGGGTAGTAGACGGACAGCAGCGCACTGCGAGACGAGATGATGAGCATGGTTGCGCATTGAACCCAACTGGTTCTGCTCTCTTGCGGTTTGAAAAGATACGAAGAAGAGGGTGAAGTGGGGACAAGTATATCCTTTTATGTGAAGTCCAAGAGTCAAACGCTGGAGTGTCGTCTCTTCTTCCCGCTGTTGAGACGTGGTGTCTTCAGCTAGTGGAGCCGTGGCGCGCTGCGGCAGCTCCAAGCTCCGCTGTCCCTGTCTCGGAGATGAGAGGTTGCATCCCACGGCCGAAGAGCGCTCTGCCACCTGGACTGTTAGAGGACTGGGTTGGAAAAAGAGAGAGAGAGAGAGAGAGAGAGAGAGAGAGAGAGAGGAGAGAGGGTGGAGGCAGATGGGGTTCCGGATGTACGATACGTGCCGCTCACGTCTCCAAAAGGGACCAAAAGTGAGACTGTTGTGGCATTGGAAGGGTGGGAGACAGTGGCCTCTCCCGGTGCACCAGCCCGCATCCCACCGTACCCCCAACACATCTCCTACCCCCCCATCCAACTCTCTCTCTCTTTTTGCCAGTCAAGTTTTTGTTGAAGCTCATGTTGTGAAGTTGATCACTGTAAGTACAGTTGTATCTGTATCGTCAATATTTAAATTTAAATGTTGGGTTTTTGCTGCTTCTGACTAAAAGCGGAGGCCGATTTCAGCTTTGAATGATGCACTGCCTGTTGTGGGATCGAACCTGTCACCCTCTGGGTGCAATGATGCCACCATGCCACCCAAAGCTCAACTTTAATGAATTTTACATGTAGAGTTACATTTATATAACAATAAAAAGGCCAATTTTCTCCGCATTATCGTCAGCCATAATGAATTCACATCTTCATCGTTGTCTCTGAATAAGAGAATGTCAGTGGCACTACCAATAACTACACATGACTTATTTTATCCTCCTGTACATTATTGTTGCAGGTTTTTATTTTAATATTAGTATTAAAGTAACATGAAATCCTGCTTTCTTGAGGGATTTCTGGGGAAGTTATCACATATTTTGTTGATTAAAGTGTCAAAGTGACCGATGGCAAAAAAGGGTGGGAACATGTAGTTGCTAAGCTGGTACCAAGCAGTTAAGACGACTAGAGCCGAAACGATTAGTCAATTAATTCATTAGCCGATAGACAGTAAATTATTTAGCAACTATTTGGAATATTAATTCATTGTTTCAGTTATTTTTCAAGCAAAAATTGCAAAAATCATTGGTTCCAAATTCTTAATTCTGATGATTTGATGCTGTTCTTTGGCTTATAGGATAGAAAACTGTTTTGGACAGTGAATAAGTCACACTGGGCTCTGGGAAATTATAATGGTATTTTTCACTCTTTCTGACATTTATAGACAAAACGATGATGTGAAAATAATCACCCAACAAATCGATAATGAATATAAGTGTTAGTTGCAATTAAAGACGACTAGAAGACAAATGTGTAAAAGGATAAACCTTTATGTATGTAAGATCTTTGACATGTAACACCTGATGTTGTGTGTTATTAATCCCTGTAGGGAAATTCTCATTTTCATTGTTCGGGCTTAGTACTGTACTGCTGGAGTTTCAGTTTTTCTCTTTTTGGCTCTTTAGCAGGGACGATGCTTGCTGAAATGCTTCAGTCAGTTGAGTTGTGAGACTCAAATGCATCACCAACAATGCGCCCTCATGTGGTAGCATGAAGGAAATGTCATCACCCCAAAACATCTGGCAAAACATTGATGCTAAGAGTGCTCAGAAGCTAGTGCAGTATCTGTAAGCAGCAATTTATCAAGTTCTACTTTTTGATGAACATGGCAGAATTGTTGTAAGATGTCTTTAAGGCTATTTTTCCATTTGGATAAACAGGAAAAGTCGCCCTTTTTGATTAATCACTACGTCAGAGTAGATGTCACATATTTCTGCATGGTTTATATTCTTGTTAAACCCATTTAGTCTTTGAAGTCCGGGTGTAATCAGATGGAAAAGCCAACAAGGGTGACACAAAAGGAATTTATGCTGTTTCTTCCTTTTAAAGATGTTCCCTTGCAAACAGCGCCCTGTTTGCTGTGGGGCTTTAAAGAGAGTGAAAAACGTACAATGGGAGGGGACCATCCTGTTCAATTCCACAGGACCTTCAAAGGATGAGGAGTTTTATGGGTCTGCTTCACAGAACGGACCGAGGACAAAGTACACATTTTCTTTGCTTCTTGTTGACATTTTGGAGACCAAAAATTGAGACATTGCGAGCTAGGCAAATAACCACGAGGAGATATCCGAACAAAAGTGAGACCTTCCCTTAGAAAATGATTGAGGGCAGTTTTGTGGAAATGAACCTTTTAATTTAAATTCCCTGTATTTGCCAACAAAGCAGTTTGAGAGATAGCAGTGATTTGGATTATAAAACAATAAAATACCTTTCATTCTTTGGCTGTTATAAGATTGGCCTGATCCTTTTGCCCAGTCAGACTGTGTGTAACTAGCTGCAGTCACATATACTCAGTACTGTCAAGAATGAGAGGCAGCTTTGCCACTAAATTGGACCATCTTGGCTGCTTACAAAACTTGTCACAGGAAGTCAATCTACAGCTTTTTCAGAGGACAACTCACAGATAATGTCTCTGGCTCGTGGACAGCAGAGGCAGAACCCTTTGTGTGTATATGTGTGTGTGTGTTCTGTATGCCCCTTAGTCTGTTTCTCGCTCCCTCTCCCTCTCTTTTACTGTCCAAATAATCCTCCTAAACCTCAATTTCCAAAGCCAAGATAGCACTTAAGCAGCGTGCACTCACTGTCTTGGCGCTCACTCTGCGATATCTGTTTCTTTTCATATTTTTGCGCAGAAGACGAGGTGAGCATGGAAACTTTTTTTGGGTGGCTGCGCAGGAATTCTTCTGAAATCAGATCAGCAATTACAGTGGCTGTAAAACCAATGTGACTTTTTTTTCTTGTCTATCGGGACAGCTGTTTTGACACAAAAGGTTTTGATAGCATCATCCCCGTGATGATGATGAGTGACAGGGCTGGAGACAGGCAGCGAGAAACTGGAGCAGTGAGGCAGAGGGGCCTCAAGCTGGATGCAGGCCGATAAAGTTCAGATTAATAATGGTGTCTCGTGGCTCTGTGGGCTTTTGGGCCTATCTTGTGCTTGAGCCCAGAATCCCTAGCTGGGTCCCTGAGTGGTTGTCGAGGAAACGTTATTGTTGATCATAACAATAACATCTGATAATTCATCATAAGTGACATTTTTCTGTAGAAGAGCAGGGCTCATAGGTGAAAATGTTAGACATGACAATCCCATCCAAAATTGTAAAATAGAACAGCATAGTATTGTGATATTTTGTGTGATAGCACTATGTCAAAACACAGTTACTAAAACTATAAATACTTGAGAAAGTACATTGAACCTTTTAGAGTATATGGAGTATAGCATTAGTTCAGGCAGAGCACTGAAGTCACACTTGTATTAGCTGGTTGGCATCAGCTGCTTCATTCATGCTTCACAATCACTGGCTCATTCACAGCTGCTGACTAATAACATCCACTCATATTCATGCAGGTGTATAACACAGCCATTATAACCTGACACATCTTACTATTACTCTGCTGACTAGCTCATGCTAACACCGTACGTAAGTTTTTGGTATTGTTGAATTGAACTAAGATTTCTTATCATTCATTATCATTATGATGTGTTGATTAAAGGGGGACTAGTTCTCTCTGAAGGATCCTTGTTGCTGCTTCAAATTCTTTGAGAGCAGAGTCTTTTCTGCCAAATATAAGTGTATAATAGTCACTTCTCTAATGTAAGTGTCTTTGACTAAACTGTAGTAGTGCAGCTGTCCGCACACTTAGTCTGTATGAAACTTGATTGTCCTTTGTGAAGGTGTTCATGCTGGTTTCTTGAAATTTCGCTCTAAGAAAAATGCTTAAAGTAAGAAAAGGTAGAACTAATTCTAACAAAGTGTTTTGGGGACATAATGAGTAGTCAAAAATGTAATAAATCAAAATATGCAGTATATTATAATGCTACTCATATCACAAACTCTAAACAATTGAAATAGTATTATACTGTGGACTAGAAAAGAGGTTAGGTCTTTAATGTCCCAGAAAGCCAATTTAGTTTTTAGACAGTAGTCAAAAATGGATAGCACAAAGAATCATAATGACTAATAAATAAAAAGATACCCAATGCAAAAACACCCAGGGGGTCAGCCCATATGTTGACAGTCACTGCATATGACATGCAAAATTACTGCACATTTAAAAGGCAATAGCTGACAACAGCACACCAACAGAACGTGGTGAATGTTACAACTATAAAAGAAGAGTTTTAAACTTTCAACAGATCTTAGCTTCTTTAAGTAAAATAATCCATGGCTTATGTTTTCACACATAAAAAAGTCAATGAACTTTAGTCCTACACATATCAAGTTGTACAAAGTATCTAAAATATTGTGATAATATTGTATCTTAAAGCCTCTTGTGATTTGTGTAAGTACTATGTACGCAACTTTAACATTATTTTTAAGCTCCATTGTTGTCCAGAAACTGTTAATAACACATCAGTGAGCCACACGTATCTTTAAAATGAACATGGGGACTGTTGTCAATCCGATGTTCACCGGCTCATATTAATCCATGACAAAAAGTAGACCCCAACAAATGCACAATTTACTCCTGTTTAAGTAATATTTTCTAAGATCTACAGGCCCAGCTGTTATAAGAAATTACTTTGCCTTTTTTAAAATGAAACAATGTGTGACACATTTCCTAATATATACATGGGAACTGATTGGCTGAGACACAGACAGTATTGAGACAGAATAACACATTGTTGGTTTTGGTCTTTTCATAGGATTTGTTGACCATCCTCATTATTAAAGTATGACTTCTGAGTTTTAATTAGATGGGGAAAGACGTGAATCAAAGGCCTCGGTTCTGTATATCGTATGAGTGTGTGTCCCTGATTCACTAAGACACCTTGGTGGGTTTAATTTGTTTAGGTCAGACAAGTGCATATGGGCAATTTTGGTACACAGCTACATGCAACTCAAGTGGCTTTCAAGCAGTACCGCAATGTCAGAGGTATTGTTTAGACTGTAATATGGCAAGACAAACACATGGTGCTTATATGTGTAATGGGGTAAAACGCATGCTGGAATGCACAAGAAAGAGTGTGGTTGGGGAAATGAATATCGACCCCTGCACTGTGAAGGGATTACGGAGTGTTACACATAAAAAACAAAACCATCCCGGGGGTGAAAAGGCAAGAGAGTATTTATGACACAACTAAAAGAAACTACTTTGTAATCAAATCTAATTTACACTGTTTAGAGCGTCCATGAAACCCGGCAAAGCTGACGGGGAAATTGTTTCCATGTTGAAGAACAACAATTCCACTTTTGAGCAATTATTTTCTTTGAAGCATCTTGAACCTTTTTGAGAGCAGATGAAGCGAGGGCCATATTTTCAACAATGCCACGAGGCACATAAATGTCTTCAGAAATTATTCCTTTTATGTTAACACAATTTATGTTTTTTGGTGTAGAAATACAGATTTGGAGTTGCAAACATGTTGCAGATGTTGAGAGAATGGCATCACCAGAAACACCATGAGCGACTAACTAAGCCGAAAAGGAAAAATGACAAGATCTGCTGTCCTCATAAGTTTATGATTCATCTGGGAAACAGATTCACAGCACCTTCAGACAAGCTGGGTGAAACTGCTGCTTATCAGTTATTTATATGTAAGCTGTCATGGTTTTGAATTCCAAATGTGTTATTTAAGGTGCAATCCAGGCCCAAAAATAAATAGATTTTGCAGTACAAGCTCCTAACAAGTGAAATTATCACCAGTAGTGATTGATAGGAATGAAAACCTGCAGACTGTTTGCTTTAAATTTAGTATGCACCTCACTGTCATTCTTTGTTGTTTGAGTTGAGCGCCTGCAGCTTCTGCCGTTACCCAGTTGTAACTGCAGAGGGAGACAAAGCACCAGAGAAGGTCTCAGTTTGGGGTCAAGCATGTCCCTTTTACACCAGCATTTTGTCTTTCACGGCATGAGAATAGCAGCTATTGTTCGCTTTATCACAACAGACACTAGCATTACATTATCAATATGCTAATAAAGGTTTAATCATCACATTGCATTGTTATCATTTAGTATGAAATGAATAATGCACATTCAGTGAGACAATCGGATTTCTTCCTTCTTTCCATTTCCACTTATTTCAGATTCTGTGCAAATATGTAGTGTTGATCCTGAGGTGAGTCTGACAATACCGTGTCTTAGAATTTCAGAGTGTGTAAAGTGAGTAATTTTGAGATCCTCAAGGGGGCTCTTTAGTCCTATGTTTCAAAGCACAGGAGGCAAATCTGTACAGCAGCCTGTAGTACCCACCACCCCTCGGTAGTTCCACCATCTTGGTTCCTACCATCGAAATTTCAAAATTCAACCGCCACGTTTGTTCATGTAAACGCGGGACACATCACGTTTTTCTCTTCGAATCTCTACGCTTTCACTGAACCTCAAATCAAAATATAATTGTGTTCATTCGTTGCTTTTCATGAATCTGTAATCCTAGGGGTTTTGGAGCACACAAACGCTTTAAACTACAGAAATTAAAAGGATATTTCTACACTTACTTCCACCATCAACTTAAGCTGCTAGGAATTTGTTTTTGCTCTCTGAGTAAAAGCAAGACAAAGAGAAGATGACATGTGAGAACGGGAACGTCTATACTTCCCTACTAACCAAATATTAATTTACAGTACTGTACAGTAAGTGTCTTTACATACAGATAGACACAAGAGCCAGACAAAGAGATTCAGAAGTCATCAGACCTGCCTAAGTGTCCCCAGCAACTACAAGAACACATCTGATTAACATACTGTGCTTTCTGAGTAGTGAGTCCTGTTACACTATAGTGCCACATTGTCATTTTTCAACATACAGTTTCCTAAATAATAATACCCATTAGTAAGAATTACTTAAGTGATAATCCAGAGTCATTCATGCAAAAATAAATAAATAAATAAATTTTACATAACTTTGGGTTTTGGTTAAAGAATGTGTGGTGCTCATCCGGCCCATGATCCCCCCCTGCCTTTATAATCCTGGGTTCAAATCCCATCTGCTGCATTCTGTGCTGCTATCTGAGTTGAAACTGCCAGAACAAAAGTGAAGCCACTCCACATCCTCCTGCTTGAAGTCAACTGGCAGCAATGATTTTTGTTTTCTTAGTTATTAGGTTATTTTAATATGCTTTTTATTTGTCATCATGCTATTTTTCAAGAAAAAGAAAAGAATAAGAAAAATGTGTTAGAAACCGTTTTTTTTTTTAACCCTTCTAGGTAAAGAGAAAATATATAAGAAAAATCCTTTCTGAAGGAAACTAGGTTAATTATAGAATTTATTTGTTTTTTTAAATTAATTTGTTCATTTACATCACCAAAGGTTGTTATTCCACTGCAGCTGGTTTGATCCAGTACGACTTGATTTGATCTGTTAGTAATTCATATGTGAAGAATTATTGCACTGGGGCGCTGGGAATCAAACATGTGTTACACTTCTGTAAGTTTCTGTTCCCTTGAGAATACTTGGCCCTTAATAGGTTGGGTCTTACTGTTGAAACACACAAAAAATTGCTCCCACTCTCTTTCCCGTCCTCTCACACACTCACACAAACAAATTGATATATAACCACAACCTCTTAACCGGTTTTAGCAGGCTCTAATAGCTCAAATCAGACAAAGTCGAGGAAAAAAAAAACTTTTGTTTGAGTCACATCATGTTAGTGCTGACCTTGCTGATTGAGTTTGCTCACAATCACACGGGTCAAGGCTGGGGTCAGGCCCATGGGTCATTTAGTTTAATGGCTGTTTCCTGCCTGCTCAAATGTACAGTACGTGCCGCATTGGAGGAAGCGGCAAGATGCAACCATATTATTACAGGACATGATGCAGTAGGGAAAAGAGTGGAATAAAGGTGTGCAGGGAAGGAAAGAAAGAAAGAAATGCACCTTTAGAAAGAGGGAAGAAAGAAGAAGGAGGACAGAGGGACAGGGAGAGAAAGATCAACAGCAAGAAACTGAGAGCCACAAGAAAAAAGAAAGAGATGGTGACAAAGGCAGAGGGAGAGAGCTCTACTAATTTTGTGGCCTGTCTGTGTCACCAGCACCCTGTTGGGACGACAGATGTGCAGATGATGTCATGTAGAAAGGGGATAGGGCGGGAGGGTGGAGCAATCGGAGCGCGGGAGGACAGTGGACAGGCGGAGCCTCGGTCTGGGAGAGGGAAGGTGGAGAGAGGAAGGGAGGGAGAGAGGGAGGGGAGGGGTCCTGCATTGCCCTGCAGTCACGCAATTATTCAGTTTTCATAAGATGTGACTCAGTATAGTTTAGAAAGTGTGAGTGCTTTCCAAAAAGAGCTACTTGTGCTTCGTAACAGCCCTCAGTGTTAGTTAAAAGTGTTTGCATGAATGTGAACCATACCAATTGAAAAAAAAAAAAAACCCCGTCTGCGTTTGCCGTGCCGTCGTCACTTTGCACAGCAGAGGCAACAAATGTGCTGAACTGGTGGTTTAAGTTGCAGGACCTCTCACAATGCGCAGCCTCTCCAAACCACACAGGCCATTGGAGCTATAATTTACTTAGTGCAGTCATTGCTGAAGTTTACCCTCCCATCCCCTGACCGGCCACAGCATAAGAACCCAATTGTTCTCGTGGTCTGCAGTGACAATGGCTGTTTGTGGTCATCCAGAGAAATAGAAAGTGAGAAAGAGAAAGGGAGAAAGTAGAGCCATACGATCCAGTAATTTGTACCGTTCACTGCTAAAGATATAGTCAGAGTCAAGCTCTTAGTGGGGGGGTCAGGGTGACTGTTGAGCCCTGCCGGGATTGCCTCAAGGACACCATTTTCCCAACAGTCTGCCCCGTGTCCTGTGCTTTAACCCATCTAGCCCTCTAGCTGTTAGAGCTGTGTGACCAACTTTAGCTTCCCAGCCTCCTCTGCCCCCCACCTGCGCCCTTTCAGACCAATTGTGCTGGCATGGCAGAGGGAGAAACTGAATGAATTAGGCAGTCGGATGTTGCCTAATGGTTGTACTGCAGAAATGCAGCCATTCCTGGCATTGTTATGTGTTCGAGTGAGACTGAGAGGGATTGTGCTCTTTGGTCCAGCGCAGGAAAGCAGTTAATAAGTGAGACAACCTGTGGGAATCGGCCCAAACCAAAAGAGGACTGATGCAGTTTTTCCCCCCTCTGTGTTCCTGTTAGCTTTACTTTTTGTGTCTGCTTGTAAAGATTATTGATGTGCAGAAGGACAGCAGTCCAGTCATTGATTCATTGATTAAATCACGGCTGGACATGTGGCAGCTCTGTATTTAAAGCAAACATCGTGAAAAATGTAGCACCACCTTGGTTAAAATGACACTAGCAATAAAACAAGCATCATGTAATTGCTTCATGAAATACAGCATAAACTCCTAAAGCGTGGCCCTGCCCATAACACAGCCTGCACATACAATGTGAACACAATGCAGCTTTTGAAGCAGATAAGACACTGATAACTGCGTCGGCCTAGAGTTACAGATGGCAGCTGCAGCCCACTGTTGTCCCTCTCTCTCATGGGGAAGTGGTTCTGACCTGAGCTTGAGGACACCCTAGGCCCTCTGGGTAATCATTGACCTGTTACCTGTGGCAACCAAGCCGCAACATACTGTACAACCACTGGACTGCTGATAATAAAGTGATAACGCAGGTGCACTGACACATTCAGACAGTTGTGCATGCATGTTTGCTCACACTTGTAATTGATATCAGATTCCTAAAAGAAAATTAAATTAGCAATAAGTTACACTGAACTATTAGTGACATGTGCTCTTCTCAGAAAGCCCCAGGAAAAGCTATTATCCTTTACTTGTTTTCATTATTTCCCTGAAGAGGGTGTTGCTGTAAAAACATGCATGCTCAGCCAACCTACACTGTATAAACAAAACTTTAATCAAAAAATATTGACTGCATACCAATCACAAAGGAGGAGATGTACAAAGAGAAGCTTTGAAGCAGCTTAACTGTGGATGGTAGGATTGCATCGATCTGACCTTTTATCTCCTCATATTTCACCTTAAGGTATCTGCTGAGTACCAATCTCATACCAGTGTTGTTGTTCCCAAAATTTAAATCTTATGTGGAACTCATTGGGATCATTTTTATGTAAGTTGTCATAGCCGATGCCCAATCGACTTAATAAAGTCAGGATCTGGCACGATACTGATCCGGTGTATCGAATCAGTGCAGCCCTAGATGATATACCTTGTAGTATATTCTCTATTTAGTGCATGTCAAGTAGCCAAATTGAGCTGCTCAAGAATTTTTTGAACTTCACACACTTGGAATACTTATCTAGAATCAGATTTTGCTCCGAGTGACTAAGTAGCTAAAGATGGTGAAGGTGAAAAAGGTCGCTCTCCGAGCAGCGTGATCGATCAAATCGAGTACTTTCATGGTGCTAGGTGGGGCGTGGCACTGCACTGCAGCATGGTAGAGGGGAACAGGCTGGGGTACCATACGAGGAGAGGAAGGAGCAGCGAGAGGAGGGTAGGTGGTGAGCTTGGTGGGGTGAGAGAGACAGCAGTTTGGCCCTCGACAAAGCCTCCTCCCACTTTTTCCACACCTCCCCTCGCCTCTCCTCCTCCGAAACTTGCTCCTTCCTCGTCTCCTCCTCTCTCTCCAAGATGCCGTCTTTGGGAACTCCATGCAGAATGGTCTGTGTCTGAGACCAGTGGCCTGAAATAAAACTAAGAGGGGCCTTGGGCGGCGGAGAATGCTAGCTTTGTCTGGAGACATGGTAGGGAAAGAGCTCAAAGAGAGTGTCTGATTGCAAATTAGCAGTGCCAAATGGAGCACCCTGGCCACCTCCACAAGATTCAACCCCCTTTTTCTCCTCTCCTTTCCTCTCCTCTCCTTTCCTCTCCTCATCTCACCTCCTCGGACATGATGCAGATTGACATGACAGATTCAAATTATGGAAGAAATTAAGGTTAATGGTGGGGTCAATACTTTTCCTTTGTCAATACTTTTTTCTTAATTGATGTGAGTGAGTGATTGAGTGTACAACTTGTATAAAATGAAAGATTCATGAGTATTGAGTGCTGAAATCCATTTAGGTACAAGCTTTTGGATGATAAGTGCTTAATAAAATGTACAGTATGTCCATTAGTGGGACTAACATCTCTTAATACCATACTTGAAGTGATATCTCACTATACTGGAATATTTAGATTTTCAAGTGTATTTGTGTTAAAGTTTGACAGTTGATGCTCGGGGACATCTCTCTGGGGATATTAAACTTTGTAAAGACCACACAAGTAACTGAAACTATGCAAAATTATTGCTTCCCAAAAAAGGTAACAAAGAACAAGAAAAATATAACTATCTGTTGCCCCATTGTAGTTCTTTTATGGCTTCAGCATATTAATTGACACATTAAAAAACAATAAATATCTTCAATGCAAAAGGAACAGTCACAGTTGAAGAAAATCTGTTAAATTCAAATAACAAATAGCTTTATTAACAATGCTTTGTTACAAAAAATATTATATAAAAGGAACAAAATATTTGTATAGATCTATACATTTTAAGGCTTACCAAAACCTTATCAGTATACATCTGTATGTTCCATAATATGTAATTTATCATATATAATAATATCAAATGGACCATTAGAAGCTCTAATAACAAGCTTGTATGTATATGTCTGTGTTTGGAATAAATAAAGAAATACTTTGTTTACTGATAAAAAGTTATATAAAGTCATTATTAACTATTATGTGTGTTCGAAAAAAAAAATCTAATTGGTTTTACAATGTTATAAATACTTATTTTTCCTATATAAAAGTTTTGACAAATAGTACCATAATTAATTGCATACTGATAATAATGTCAGTCTTATTTTGTTAGAATTGGTTAAAATAAATAAGCAGCACATTAGTCAATGATAATAAAAGTTTACCCACAGCTTTCATTTATAAAGCAGTCTTTCAAACCAATGGACCACCCAGTTTTTAATACTTGTTAACACTCGGCTTTATTTTACTTTGAAACACTTGAAGAATTTTTGGATATGGAAAAAAAGAATGTGTGTGTCTGTTTGTCTTGCGTCACATCAGGTGAATCTTCATCACAATGAACTTGTGTCACCTTCTAATCCCTGTAAGCTATAGCCTACATGCTCAGCCCATATGCAGCCGAGCTGTAGGGACACACACACACACACACACACACACACACACACACACACACACACTCTTAATCTAGTATCTTTCTGTGCTGACAGATATAGGCGTACTGTACACAGAGCACGGTCACTGAGTGCAACTGTAATATCACCTGTCAATACAGATTTACCACCACTAAATATGCCTCTGATGTGCAGGTTCACAGCTGGGACTGGTGCTTCGACTCATGTGCACAGACCAGAAAAATCAAACAACACACAAACAGTGACTTGAGCGTGAACAGTGGTATAAACAAACCTGTGTTCAACTGAACGGCAAAGCTTTGCTTTTTTAGTACATTATTAAATCTGAGTAAAGTATTTCTGTTTCTTTCACAGACTATAATAACAAATCACATTCACATCATGTTTTTATTTGATGTTTTTCCTTTTCTGCAAACCAATTATATTTTAAGGGACAAAATATTTTTTAAGGAACTGAACTGAAATTCACCATAAAGGGATTTGAATTATTTTTTTAATTTAATAATTGACTTTTAGGTACTTATTTACTAATTTACATCACTTGGAAGAGTGTGTTCTGAAACATTCCAGGGAGTCCATATTAATAGTTATTTTTTATCCATGCCTTTAAAGAGTATTATCTCTACTATAAGGCTAAATCTGAAAACTGATGCACTTTATTTAACATGCACTTTCATTTCTGTCTCTGCATTTTTAAATAGTGACTCTGCATTGGTCTAGCCTCAGCATAAATGGAATGTAACATTTCATTCCTCCCTATATGTTGCCGGTTATTGCTTGATGTCTTTATTGTGCTGAAAACTTATTTTATATAGTGAATAATATCTATCTATCTATCTATCTATTTGTGTGTCTGTGTTTGCAATCTGTGTTTTTAAAATGTAAAAACATTTTTAGAGAGAGAACACACAATATAAAGATTAGAACATACAGATGGAGAATAATCTGCTCTAATCTGTTCTGCTAATATTCTCATCCCCTTGCAAACTCAAAATTAGTCTATTTTTCTCCACAGTTCCCAAACAAATAAAATATTGCCAAGTTCAAGTCCAAATTGTTACATTAAACATGATGCATTTCATTAAATTCAGACTCATATAAACCAGCATAAGAGGTTAACGCGTGGCTCTAAATTATGCTACGTAGGTTTAGATGTTAGGGATAATTTTTTAAATAACTTTTTCAATGACAGATTGGTCCTGTAACAGCTCAGCCACGCCTCATCTCCACATCTGATTAATCAATAAAGTGTCTGTGAGGCAATTCGTGTAACTCAACAAGCCTGGGCTTGTCTTCCAAGTCACCTGTGGTGTCTAACTGGATAACCAGACCTTCATTAACTTACAGTGGAGGCAAAACTGAAGCAAGCTCATTATCGCAGGCAAACAGGTGTGAGAAATGAAGCAATAAATCACACACGAGTGTGTTTTATTAGCTAGCATAAAAAAGAAAACAATTAGCTTCAGAGCTAAACCTGTAGTAGCACCGAGAAATGAACCCAGCTATGTTTAAATGTGTTTTTTTGTGTTATTAGAGCTCATTTTGCATTGTTTGAGTGTAACACAGCCACATTAAGGGTATTACATATTACTTTATTATTGTTAATTTTCTTTAACAGGACGCTTGCTGCTTGTTTGAAATACATATTTTAATGTGAGTAGCTAAACCATGTGGCAAGCTTGCTGTTAAACATGTAAGCTAGGTGGGGATGACACAAACGGAAATAAACGGCATATTATTTCTAAAATAATCCAAGATGGAGTTGAAGTCTGTCACGACGCTAAAATTGTGACTTTATACTGACCGTGGCATACTTTATTGAATTTTTAATCTCTTAAAACAGCAGTGTATTATTCCTTTAATAGTCATGTATGCATAATAAAGTGCAGTTTATAATTTCGCGGTAGTTTTGGATATTTTCAACCCAAAGTAAAGCGAATGACTGAATGAAAATGTCTTTTTCATAAGGGTGACATCAGGTAAACTCACAGAAGCAAATAGTGCTTTTTAGATCCGCGGAGAGGGCAGGGGGAGTGGGGCAGCCCTTAATAATCAACTCAACACAGCCTAGTTTTTGCAGATATTTCAATGTGATGCCTTTTTTTTTCCCTTTAGGACATTAAATAAGCAGCGCGATAGTGCAGGCTGCTGCACACCCAGGCTGGTTGTATAACTGGGCTTCACCTCAGCTGAACTTCACGCATCTGGTTCATCGGCGGCGCAGGACTCACGGCGCAGTCTGCAGCCTGTGTGTCCCCAATGAACCGAGCTGGATGGCCGCGGAGAGAGACTCAGAGAGGGGGGAAACACAACGCTTTCGCAGCCGCTCACGGAGACCGTCTGCCAACACGTCCAACGTGACGACTTTTTCTACTTCTCAGCCTACAAATATGATTTTTATTTTCTACTCTTTTTGGGTCCAGACACATAATAGAAGACGAACCACCGTCTAGAAAATATAAAGCCCGCGGACTTGGGAGTTGGACACCCCGGAGGAAGAGACCATCCAACTTGAACTTGAGACCTGTCGGTGCGTAGTCTTAAATTTTCCATTTTGTCTTTGTGAGGCGATTTTTTAGAGGTTTGCATTTGCGTGAAATGCGTGAAAATGACACCGAAGCGGTCTTCTTTGTCATTTTTAAGCGTACTTTTTTAAAGCGTAAGCATGCAGCGATATATTTCCCGCAGACTGGGTCAGTGGATATTGACACTGTTGTCATGACTGAACCGATTCACAGTCCTTGGGGGAAGTAAGTTTCCAGGGTGCGAAAAACAACCGCTTTCTGAATAACAGCTTAGCATCTTAACATAATCGTCTATACATTTGAGAGCAAGTCCCAAACATCTACCAGTCTTTACGTGAAGATGAAATGGTCGCCAGACTGTAAATTCCCCCTCGCAGTACAAGAAAAGAGGTCGCCTTTCCGTGCCCTAGTTTCCCTTTCGCAGAAAGGCATAATATTTCCCATTGTTGTCTCCGATGCAAACAAAGATAGGCAGCCGGGCAGATCACGTCAATCCTGCGGAAAACATCACCGCTCTCCAAGTGAGCAATTTATAGGATTTCAGCAAAATGTGCATTTAATTAGAAAAGCGGCGTCTCCCGAGCTGTTCACCCTGAGATAATCAGTGTATGCAAGACATGAGAACATATGGTAGAGCTGTGCGGTTTCCCCTGATGTGTCACTGTGGTTTCCCTCAGAGAAGTTTTTGATGAAATTAATTCATTGAAATCTGAGAGGAGCTAACTCAGCAGTAGCTGAATGTATTTTTAATGGTTAAAAGGCCTGTGTGGGCTCCCTGACTTTTCCTCAGGTGTACAGGGAGCTTCTTTAAAAGACTAAAATATGTTAAATTTAACTTAAATTCCTTTGAGAAATGAAAGTGAGGATGTATGTGATATTTATTTGCCGTTATGTGTGAGTGCGTGCTTGACCAGTCATAACAGGAGCTGCACATTCATCAGGTAGGACATGTAGATTTTCGCATTAGAGAGCAGAACAAATAAGTAGTTTTCAGGTTCATATATAGTTCATTGTGTATCTTAAATCTTTTCTCCTTGTGGCTATAGATTATTAATCGATAAAACTGCACATTTTCCTCAAAATAATCAATTTGGGCCATCATCTTTCTCTGAGCAAGCAAAGCAAAAATGCTGCAGTGCATTTAAGATCATAGACAGATTATTGCTTTGTAATAGGATCACATTATTTTTTACACTGCGTTAAAATGCAGGTTTTAAATTGTGAGTGTTTTGCTTTACAGCACATTTCAACATGTCAACTTGTTATTTGTGAGATTCAGACTTTGTTTCTTTTTAGTTGTCTGAGATCATGCCACTGTTAGTCTTCATACCAAAGATAACTCCACGTCCAAGTGTCACACACAGCACTTTATCAGTTTATCTAAATGGGTTGTTTGTCCTTTCAGTTAATCTGTGGCATTGTGCACACCTGGCCATGTATTTTTACGTGTGTGTGTGTCTGCTCTCAAAGCTTTGTCTGCAGGCTGGCCAGCCGGCTGGGTAAGATTCTGCTCAGACTGGAGTGTCAGTCGAAATTGCAACGTAGCAGTGTTTCCCAAGAAAGGATCTGTGTTGGCTGACAGAAACATGGTGTTGTGCTATTCCACATTCTCTCCCCCTCCATGTCTCTTTTTCTCTCTCTTTTACTGGAAAAAGGAACAGAACTGTCAGAAGCCGAAATATGAACAAGATCACAATGACCTTTTGGCCGCAGCCCTTGGTCGCAAACACACTCTTTTATGAGATGTATTAATACCCAGATTTTGCATGTTTATAAAGCGCAGTCACCGCTATAAACAGGATGGTGCCATTGTGCTTTTGAGAAAATGGAGCAGAAACATAGGTGGCCCTCCGACAATGGACTGGGGTTCATTTCTCCACTGTGAGTCAGTGCGACAGGAGAAAGCACATGGCTGCAGAGTGGAAATTGGCGTGATTATCATCTGATTTACCCTGCCACCCTGTAGCTCAGAGCCCTGTTGTGGGCCATATTGGCAGTGGCCAATATGGAGAGGAGAAGAGGCTTGGATTCACCCAAATTTTCTCTCATTTGCTTTCAGAACAGCTTCATCCTCCCTCCCACTCTCCCTCCCGCTCTCTCATACCTCACTCAATTGATTGAAACCCTAAACGGTAAGATCAGGGTGAGCGCAATCCAGCCTTTCTATGAATAGTTGATTGGATATGATGGTGATGTGGTGTGTTGTTACTTTAAGGGCATTTCAGGTCAGAGGGCGGGAGGCGGTGGGGTTGGCGGGGCGAGGGGGATTTTCGGTGTGCATGGCTGATACTGCAATGTGGCGTGTTGTGCTGTCCCATCCTGTCCTGAGCTGTGTTGTAGCAGCGCACAGGGACTCCTGTCACTCCCTAATCAGGTCATCTGGCATTTTGAGAATGTGTGTACGTATTTCTTCAGTTTCTGCCTGTGAAGGGACTTAAAAAGGTGATTTCTTAGCCTTTTTTAATGCACATCATTTATTTTATTGTGTGTGTGTCAGAGCCACCTTGTCATGTTTTAATCTGCACAGATGGATGGTGTATTAACAGTAGGAGCAGTGGGCGTCTGTCACCGATTATTTCAGTTTTGGTATTAATAATGTGGCAAGCCATGAGCTGACAGTATAGTGTGTATCTGGTGTGTATTTCCAAGTGCAACAAGAGTTTGTGTGAGTGCATGTTTGTTGCTTCGGTATGCCTTTGCTGTCCCCACCAAACACTTCATGTTTTAAATCTCTGTGCATCTCAGTGCAGGGCATTTAAGTGCTTGACCTAATTTCTCTGGCAGCGAAGAATCCACTAGTGAAGGCCTTCCTCTGTGTGTATTTGTGTGTGTGTGCATGTGCGCACGCGCGCGTTGCTCTGGGTGTTTCCTCCTTGCCTTTCTAACAGGAAGCTGATGTGGAGTTCAACTGAGGACAAGGAAAAGGCCTTTTCTTTCCACTGTGAATCATTTGAGAGAGAGAGAGAAAAAAATGAAAAAAAGAGAGGGGAGGAAAAAAAGAGACCAGGCCGCTGCATTGATTCAACCCTCTGCAATCTGGCCTGCTTCTCTCTCTCTTATTCCCTCCCTCTCTTCATTCTCTATACCTTATTGTCTATTTCAGCTTTTTTTCTCACTCTTTTATATCTAGTTTTACTGATGTAGAATAGACAGCAGCGTTCTGGAGGGAATCGGCGGGTTTATGGAGAGTTCACGAGTCCTGTGAGAAGATGGGGAGGGGGGAAGAGGAAAGGAGAGACGAAAAGCAAATGAAGCAGGGCTCTGTGGGGAGCAGTGCAGGTTCTTCCGGTTCAGTTTTAACATACCCACAGCAAAAAGAGGCTGCCCGCGTTATGTACTAGGGAGGCAAAAAAACCCCCATAAAACACCTACACAAACTGTACCACTGGCTTTATTGAGGCCAGTGTTGAGGTGCTGTGACGAATTCTGAATACCTTTATTCCTTAAAGCTGTGATTGTATGGAAAGAACAAAATCTAAAAATAACTGATAAACCCTTTTGGGTGAGAGATAAATGGCTAAAATGTTTAGTAGGTTTCCTGTCGCAACCACAACACCAAAGAACAAGGATGAGTGAGAGCTGCTTTACATATATCATCTTACTGACATACCAAACTGTAATCAGTTTTTGGTCGTAGACGTGACATGGATTGATTCGGTTTGAAGGTTGCTGAGTTTGAATTTGTTCTCAGACACATTTCATGTTGGATGACACTCGTTCCAACAATCAAATACAGGCCAAGGCAAATGTTAGAAATGTTGAAACAGCGTGACCTAAACCCTAATTGTACATAATCTCATTTGCAAGGGTTCGTGTACATACTGCAATAAAAGGGGATTTTTAGGAATTAAATAAGACCAGATATTCAAACTGAAACCTCCTACTCAGCCTCTTTCATGTGTTTGCAAAAACTTCAACTGTTTGATTTGTGTGTCTGCAAGATTGAACTAGAACGTAGTAGGACAGAAATATTCATGAATACACGTTTGGCAAAGAACAATAGAGATACAGTCTGGTTTTTAAATTGAATTGTACTGTCCATGAAATAATGCAGTGGCCTTTTTCCTCGCCTTTACTGGTTGTGTGTTTATAGAACTTTGTGTCAGTATAACAGAAGGGCTGATTTGCTCGGAGAAGATGTCAATTTAAGCCTCCGCCTTGCCCTGGTGCCCTTGCCTGACACAGACCTCCAGCAGCGTGAGGGCCGAGACTGTAATTGACTTTGTGCTTTGACCTTCCTAAAGGGTAGACAATGAATCATTGAAGTGTTTTATTATTGTACAGTCTGAATGGACGCATTTTTAATATTGAATGGATGCTCCTTTTTGCACAATCTGAATCTCAGTTGTCTCAAAGCAAAAAAAAATTGTTCTCTTAACTCGTCTGTTTCTTTTTACGTACATCTCCTATTGTAGTTGTTTTCTATTTAATAAAGGAAAGCATAGAAAATAGCTTTTACCTCGATTCATCTCATCATTGTACTTAATAAAAATAAGTCTTTGATATTTTGTGAGAAATTATAAATCATTATATAAATATGATTAGGATAAATTAAATAATTGTATAATTACAAACAAAACTTGTGGTTGAAAAGAAGAATGAATGAGTTCCAGCTGGTCCTCTGCCTAACAACAGCAACAACAGCAGAAATGGTCTAGTTAAGAATGTGCTCAGTTTGTACTGGCACACTGAGAACAACACGCAACAAATGCGTGCACCACACGTCAGTCAATCACTGATCTCGATCATTTTTCACAGTGCAGGTCGAAACAACAGAGTGGTGACGTTCCACACTCTTTATTTGTGATTTGAGTTCTTTGTCTTGTGTTTTTGGTGCAGGGCAAGTGAGGACACAAATGGACGTGGAACCACAAGGCCTCAGCTCAGATACTGCAATGCGGGTGAGCACATGGTCATGCTAACACACACAAACTTCCACTCGGCATTTGAACAAAAAGATATGGGCAAATGCAAAAATAGTGTCGCTTACAATTTGAACTGAAGTCATTATGGGCACAGTCTTACTGAAAGGCAAAAGGGATCAGAGCTACTGTATTATGCAGCCTTATGCCTCCAAAATGTTGCAAAGTTGCCCATATTTTTTTTCTTTGTTTAATACAAATCACATGTTACGTATAGTGCATCAATTTAACCCATTTGGCTTCTCTCACCCTCTGAGCCTCCTTCCTCAGCTCTTGTGAAACTGAGTGAGAACAAGACAGAAAATAAGATGATTAACACTCAATCTGACAGTCTCAGTCTAATGTTTCAATACAGCCGAGTATATTTTAACAGACCATGATAAGCAGAATCAGATTTGAGCGATGTGCTGCAGTTTGTCCAGCAACACCGTCAACACTCTGAATTTCTCAGTGATGGAGAAAGATTTGTTTTGGAGTGTCATAATTATGTAGAAGAGCTAGAGGGATTTGATCATAGTGGATTTTATTTAAGGAGACTCTCCGGGAAGAAATAAAATAGGTGCGTGATAATTTATGATTTTTATTTTCTTCTACGAAATTGATCCTTACAACATGGCGTCTTTGACTCCTCATAAATCAGAACATTATGTTGTAGTCATGGAACTGATGCTATTTGAAAATGTGGTTTTGAGTGAATTGTGCAGTGAATCAGTAACGTACTCAATAAGGACAGCTTTGGTTCCTCAGCTTGAAAATGCTGGAATAAAAGTTAAAGGAAAGATTTATGGCTTTCCGAAATTTTCGACAACAATGTCAAATGAATGTGCATGGACTCTGAAGGTGACTGAATGAAAAGCACTCTTGATAAAAAGACTTGTAGCTGGTATACCTGTCTCTGACCTGAGTGAAATTCTGGTTGCAAGTTTATCATGTTTGTTTTAACTCGCATTGACTACCAGATGAGAGGAGTTTACGGGTGCAGTGTAATTCCAGTAGTATCAATATCAGACTCAGAGTTCCCTTAAGCTGCTCAAAACTTGAGGTTCTTGAGTGTTTCCTAGGTGAGAAAAAACCCCCTCCTCCACACATATGAGTGTCACGTACATACAGTATTCTGCATGCAAGGCTTCACTGAAGTCACAGTATTTGATGCTTCTATTGAAACGTATATTCAACCTCAAGATGTCTTTTTATGGCCACCCTACATAAAATGGAAAGGTTTCGCATGCCTCTCGCATCAATTTATACCATTTCCCCATAATTCAGCATGACATATTTAGTATATTTGGAAACACGAGGAGCTTCACTGGAATGTGAAATAAAGTTTTGTGGGTCTGAACAATGCTTGGCAGAAGGTTGTGCTTTTGACTGAATAGAGTGGGACAGAAGAGTTTTTAAAATTTTTATTTTGTTGTGGTAGCTCAGCCGGATGAGACCTGTGTCATTTCGGGATAAAGATTTGACTCTGGACCCTCAGTGTACTTTAGCCCTTCTGCGGGAAGGGGCCATGTCCAGCAGGAAAGGTGTATTCAAAGGTATTCAAATCCTTTGCTGAAGATTACCGCCACAATGTAAAACTTATGTTAAAATCCTGCATGCTAAATTCTTTTGAGTAAAAGTGAAGATGAATTAGCAGAAAAATATTCCTTATTCTGAATAATACTCCCCTTAAGTTGAATAATAAATATGTTAATTGTTGATTAAAGCAGAATTTTAATATTGTAGCTGATCCAGGTGGCACTAGATCTAGTGACCTGTAGTGCAGGGAAAGTTTAACAATTATCCACCTACATCATATAAGCAATATGTTTTGCATGTAAAGCCTTAAGTGTCAAAGTAACTAGTAACTTTTGGCAGACAGATAAATGTATTGTAGTGGAGTAAAAGTATAGTCTTACAAAATAGGAACAGCTTCAGTAGTAGTACAGAAGAATTAAATGTACTTCCAATATTTGTGTGTCTCTACCTAATAGTTACTAGCAAATAAAGCAGAAATGACAGAAGTTATTTGAATATATAAGTAAGAAATGAAGAATTCTTCTTGTACTTGTCTAAACTTGCTGCACTCATTGTATTGTTTTTTATAGCAAACTGCTCAAGCTCACAAAACAAGCCTTAACAGTCTATAAAAAACTATTTGTAAATGCTGTTAGACTAAAGTCTGGTCTGTCATTTTTGTTTCTTTTTGGTGTTTCTCTTCCCTCTTTACTTCCTTTGCCCTTCTCCCTGCAGAGTTTATATAGAGTGAAAATAGTCTCAATATTTACAAATGTGTATTACATGATCTACAAATAAATAATAAGATTTGCAAATGTGTACAACGATTTGTGCGTAATTTTGGGTACTCACAAATGCCTGTTCCAACCCACACACAAATACCAAGCAATTTGAAAACACAGTTTTACAAATGAACACATCACAACCTGAATAAATATTGATATTTTACGTATAGATTTTAAACTTCAACTTCACAGATCTGATTATTTTCATTTTCAAAAAGCTTCCTGTGAATATAAATGACTAAAAATATTTGTGACATTCTTTTGTATTAATTTACAGATTGTTAAATGTGTGTGCACGGATCACTTGTTACGCGCTGATCAGGTTACTTTCGCTTGTGGGGTTTTGAGACCATTTTAACGGTCTCCAGCTCCACACAGATTCGAGTATGCATGCTGCGTTTAAGTGCTGGTGGAAAACTGTGACATCTGGGCCTTTGGTGAATTCATGTTTAATTTCAGAGTGGGAAAGACGTTTTTCTAAATAAACAGAATAGAACAGAATTGTGTGTGGGTTGGAACACGCATTTGTGAGTACCCCAAATTACACACAAATCGTTGTACACATTTGCAAATCTTATTTTTCATTTGTAGGTCATGTAATACACATTTGTAAATATTAATGAGACTATTTTAACTTCATAGTTTTAGCTCATGTGTGACCTCAGCCGGTGTCACTCTGTATACAGCGTGGCTGACAGTTCCACTGTGGAATCAGTTTACTTTTCTTGCAAAGCCCACCACTGAAAATGGGGGGAAAAAATTAAACACAGTACTAACTTGTCTTATCTTAATATTTACTTGTCAAAATAAGTTGCCAGAATTTTAGATTAAAAGTTTTTACTCACGAAAAAAGCAGAATCGGAAAATGCACAGTTCTGTCACTGTGAAAGCAGACCTTTATAGACCAGATAACTTTGGCAAACATGGTGTGAAGGCTCAGTAAAATGTTTACTCAAGGTCAAAAATAGGCAAAAGTCGGCAGGACATTAGGAGGCACCTGACGGTGAAGACAGGTTGACCATTAATGAGCCAGGATTGTGGTGGGGGTCTGGGAGGGCTGAAGTGGGCTCTCCCTCACAGGCTTGACCCGGGAGACATTGGAAGTGGGGTGGATCCACATGGACTGGGACAATCAAAGACAGACTGCAACCAGGTTGATCACTTTGGAGATGGGGAGTCCACAAAGTGAGGAGCCAGTGTTACCATCAGAGGGAGGCAAAGTCCAGGGAGGTGTGGGTCCAGGGTCAATGAGGAACAGGGAGCGCGAGTTCTTGTGAGCAGACCGGGCAGGCGGCAATAAACTCCCTGGTGTCCTGTTCCATAGAGAACATAGGAGAACCAGTGTGTGTACATCCCCATGACAGGCCAGGGGAGAGGAGTGCCCCCACTAGAGGACCTGTGAGCCAAGGTGAGCTGGAACAAAAAGGCGATTAGCAGGACAACCAATGGGAGCTGGATGTTCGGAATGTGACTGCTTTACCATGTGTTTGATTACCTGACAGACTGCACCGAGGATGCAGGAGATAGGTAGGATCTCCACTGCCTCAGCAGAAGTGTCCTTGGACTGGAACTGGCAGGAGAGGACATCCAGCTTCACGCCTGCTCTGCCCCCTCCAACCAGTGTCTCCACTCTTCCAGAGCTAGTGGTTCATGATTGCCAGTGTTGTAGTTCCTCTCTGCTGGGCATATTTTGTGAGAGAAGATTCGGGTCATGGACAGATTGCTGGGAGAGAACCGCAACTGGTGTCCCCCCTGTAGCAGAAAGCTGAGTAAATGAGTGGGAGAGGGTACCTGTTTTTGACGGTGATGTTGTTGAGAACCTGGTAGTCGATGTAGGGACAGAGGGATTTGACCTTTTTGTCCACAAAGAAGAAGCCTGCCCCTGCTGGTGACAAGGAGGGCCAGATGACACCTGCTGCCTGGGAGTCACTGATGTGAATGAAGCCAGCCCTTGGGTGGAGGAGGAGGTCAGTGGTGCAGTCATAGGGTCCATGGCGATGACAAAGGCAGAGAGGTGGCTTTAATGACCTCTTTCATATCCAGATATTCAGAAGGAACTCCAGAGAGATCTGGAGAATCAGAGGATTCACTAGGTGTAGGAGACGGGGCAGATCCAAGACACACAGCATGACTGTGACAACCTCAACCCAAAAAGTCCAGAGGACCAGTCAATCGGTGGCTTATATCTGACGAGCAATGGAAACCCCAGAATGACAGGCAGTTGAGGTGTGTCTATCATGTGAAAGATTAATGTTTCACGATGATTACCTGACATGCCCAGATGGATGGGGACAATTCTGTGAATCACCGAGCAGAGGGCGTTGGCTTCCATGGGCTTGGGGCTCCTGGCGGATGCCCAGCTGAGTGGCGAACATGCAGGCAGAGAAAATGGCTGGAACCCTAAAGTAGAAGCACAATAGACAATCTGGCTGGGAATGAATAGAAGTGGGCCGGTATATGCAACTGGGCTGATGTGGAAATGGAAACAGGTGCGAAAGTGGACAGGGGAGGTCAGGTGATGGGGAATGGTGGAACACAGGGGTTACTGCAGGGCAGGTGGGAGTGGTAGGAGGAGCTGAAACGACAGGAAAGTTAGTAAATGGCAGGGGAAAAAAAGCAGACAAGGAAAATGTAAGACTAGGAATTGGCTGACAAATGAATACTATGAATTTAGTCTCTACACATTTACAGTGTATTGGGTTGAGAAGATGTCTAAAGTGACTTAAGGGGGTTGGTTTACCTCCCACCTCATCCCTACTTTTGGAATAAAACCCTTCATTTGATATAACCAGTTTAGTGAAGGTCAAATAGGCAGTGAGCCACAGATCAGGTGTTGTCCAGATGTGCTGGTGAGAGCCATCCTCAGGCTCTTACTAATCTCTTATTTGGAGAGAAGAGATGGAACATAAAGCCCTCCATGACTTCCAAGGGCCTAATGTGCTGTATACTGTTTAAAAAAGCATATTCTTTTAGTATCAGGTGAACATTTGTCTTTTACAGAAGCTGCATCCTTGTGTCACATTTACAGTCAGGTGAGCACAGAACTCAGTCGCTGTCCGACAATTGTGGCTTGACTCATTCAAATGTTATATCTCAGTTTGAATTGCTCATACCCTGATTATGGAAAACCTCGGGTTGTCTGGCTTTCTTCCATGTAAACACCTTACTCACATTTTTGTTTTTTGACATGCACACAAAATCATACTACAGTAGGTATGAAATGCATACAATAGGATATATTAGCCACAGGGACACACTGAGTATTCTTGCAAAAGCCAAGGTGGATTAAGCAGTGTCTTATTATCAAGCATGACACAGGAAGAGTTCAGGTCCACTGGCATCCAATTACAAAGTAGTACATACAAGGTAATTATGGGGTAAAGTTCATGGCAGTGTAACAGTGTTTGTGATTTAGTAAGGCCAGAATTACTACAGGTGTAAGGTAACTTTATCGTCTGTGTGTGTGTGTGTGTGTGTGTGTGTGTGTGTGTGTGTGTGTCTGTGTGCATGAAGGAGAAGTAATGAGTGGATGGTTTCTCTCCACCAGACAACCAGAATGAACTGTGCAATGGCTAAAAGAATCTCTGTCTGTCTGTCTGTCTGTCTGTCTGTCTGTCTGTCTGTCTGTCTGTCTCTCTCTCTCTCTCTCTCTCTCTCTCTCTCTGTCACACTCTCTCTCTCTCTGTCTCTCTCTCTCTCTCTCTCTGTCTGCCTCCACAGAGCGCTCGGCCACTGCTGCATTGTGGCCCAGGGCCTCATTTGAATGGGCCTTTAGTATTTTGTGTGAACAAGTCAGCGCCATTTGCATTTGTTCCAGTCACAAAGGTTTAACAGGTCAATAGGGACTCCCTGGCAGAAAACTAACACACTAGGGTACCTTTTTTTTTTCTCCCTCTCTCACGTCTGCTCCATCGCTGTGGTTGTCAGGCACCCGGCCGACTTGTCCTGGTAGTATGTAACTCAAGCATGTGGTGTGTGTGTATGTGTTTTAGAACATGATTGGTGACAGCAGGGTGCAGGGTCAGAAAATAGGAGCTAATACTCTCCAGGCTATACTGACAAAGATTTAATTAACATACAACTTATAGCAGCAGCTTGTTTGAGTGACAGAGAGGGTTTGTTTTGTGCGTGTGTGCGTGTGTGTGCATACTTGTGTATGTGTGTAAAAGAGGGAGAGCAGAGACTTTCTTCTACTCATACACACAGCACATTTGTGTCTGCAGGCCTGCAGAGTTTCATCTCCTGATCCTGGAGTATTTACACTCTTAATAAAATTTGTAACATGGTGTGGAACAATACGTGATGATATGTGGGAGCTAATTGCACCTCACCAGCTTCACTGCAAGTGTGATGGCTGGATAAATGACCATTGTGCCATTTATAAAGAGATAAAGTAACACTTTGCTTGAAGGGCTTTTAAGTTTGATACTTTTCTTCTCCGGGAGCTTGACACATTATAGAAAAAAACTTTGTAGCATTGTTAGCATTCCTATTGAAATGCAATGGAGACTGCTAACTTAAATATGTCAAGCTAGCTTAGGGCTAGCAGTGCTCATATCCTTTGAAAGGAGTGCTAACTTTGCTAACATGCAATTTTTTCAATCCAGTGACTGCCAACACAGAAACATCTTTAAAATCTGTTTCTAATATATGTTAGCCATATAAAAGCTTCTAATGGGTCACGTTAAAATAATTTCATATGTCTAAGTAAAGAACTAGCTTGCTAATTTGTGCAGAAGTGCTTTGAGCAAAAACATTACACCAAGTACTGGTTCTAACGTTGTAATAATATATTGTGGTTTTAATATTGTTTTTTTTGCCAGCAGGCCTATTTGAGGAGAATATCTAGAGAGAACAGAGTATCGTCTCATTAAAGATTTGTTGTGATTTTTGGAAGGATAGGATAGCAGAATTTACTTTTCATGGTTCTATTTTCATATGGCTGGCTTGGGGCTTTCACAATCCAAAACCAACAGCACAATGAACAAGTATTTTTGTGTCAACTAAATACTTATACATGTAATGATTTAAAAAAAAAAAAAAAAAAAAAGTTAGTGCAAGCAGTGGGCTATGCACTTGAAATAACAAAATAATGCTGGTCCACCACAGCATTTCCATCCACTTTATGTGGGTTTTAAGTGCAGTTAGGGCAGCAGAGGGCCCTGGTGCTCAGAGAGATTGTCCTGCATTTAAAATGTCAAAGGCTGCATCCTCCTAACAGCCAGGTGTGCTGCTGAAGGGTCCTCAGGCAGGACAGCGAATCCCCCAACTGTTCACTCACTCTGTAAGAGCTTCCACCTGAGTACCTCATGAGTGAATATGCTGTGAAACGGTAGTGTCAGATTTTACACATTGTTTACAGCTGCCTATTGTATATGTCTGTTTTTATAATTGTGAGGAATACAACGGTATCACACAATCAACCTCAGCCTCTTTTATCACGTTTTCTATTTGCATTGCGGTTTTATCAAAATGTAATAACCTTCAACAAACAGCGTGGCACACAATTGATATTTATCACAGTGACATTGTCCAAGGATTTTTTGTATATAGTGCAGAATGAAACTTAATACCCTCTTCAAGGTCAATTCTTTATGTGGTTTAAATACAGGCACAAGAGAAGTGGTTTTCTTTTGCCACACATCATTTGAGCTGTATACTTCTGGATTTGTTTGCATCAATAGCAGAATCCCCATTTGTGTAATCCTCCACAATGAAATAAACTCTTGCATTGTTTGTGATTGAAAAGACTAAATTGACCATGTAAAGCTTAAGAAAAAAAGTTGAAGTTTTCAATGTGTGTAGTTTCTGTCTGAATACAGGTAGGAGGTGCATAGTGTATGAATGTCCTGCACACCAAATATGTGTATAAAAAAACGGCGTTGAGGGCAGATGAATCATTTCTGTAGAGAAACACTGAGAAAAAACATTTTCAAACCCGTGAGTTTCTTGCTTGTGAGGGTCTGTACTCCCGTGTTAAAGCCTGTTCCAGGCTAGTTTAATCACGGCGACACTAACATGCACACTATAAGGAACTTGCCTTAGAGACTTGGCGAACGTAGCATAAATATAGCAGTATATACAGACACAGTGTATATAGTAGGCTACAGAACTATGTACACATCACGCACAACTGTACACATGATTAAAACTGGTTGTATTTATATCAGCACATTACAAGTAGTCTTGAAGAGTATTTTACAGGGGTATTTGACAGACAGCAGAGGAGGGAAAAATCTAATATTTTGTGGCAGACCTGAGTGGGAGGCATGCCTACAGTTGCTCCTGTCATGCTGATCTGAGCCTGCCTGGCTACAGCGCTGTGCTCTGCTGTGCTGTATTTTGTTGCAATTGTTTGGGTTGAGCTGTGTGACCCACTGTTTGGACTTCTGTTCTATTATCTTTCAAAACTTGCTGCACTTGTGTCCCAAGCAAAGAAAAGCAAAGTGAGAGCCCAGCGTCAGGTGCTACAAGCTGCTAGCTAGGCCTGCAGCCAGGCCCAGAGAGCCAGACCTGGCAGCTCAGAGGCTGCGACATGTGAAACGCTGCACACAAAGGAGCTCGCTCCATCTGTATGCACCCTACATAGGCAGGCTTTTGTTGCAGCCGACAGGCACATGACTGCTAGCATCTTAACCCCTGAGAGCCAGCGTCTCTTTTCCCCTCTCACTAGACTGCACACTGCAGTAGAGACCACAGTGAGTTAATAATTTAAGGGAAAAAACAACACTTGATTTAAACTAAGAGCTAGTGGTTTATTAGTGTTTGTTATTTCTGCTGGACATTTTGCTCAGTAAAGACTCCCCAGAAAATATGTCTAAAAATAAAAGAAAAAATGTAAATATCAGAGTACAGTTTTTAGTATAATGTTTGTAGCCTCACAGTTTAAATTATTTTACATATCTGTAAATGCCCAGGCAAAACTTTGTTAAAGCAAAATGAATGCTACACATTGTTTGAAGAATTCAGATCAAGGCTTCATTTTTAACAATGATTTGGGGTTAATATCGAGGTCAGCCATGAATAGGGAAAGACCAGAGAACAAAACAAAAAAGTGTTCAGTGTTTTCACATGAAATATATGTAAAAATATGCAGATTAATATTTTCTGTGCTGCTATATAGATTTATAAAACAATAATTATGTAGGTCAGATGTAGGATGGTTTTCACATTTCAGCTTTAATTGCATTTTCTGCTTACTGCCGCGCCAACTTTGCTTATTTGTCTGTACATTTTGCACAAAGTTGTAGGGACAGTTGAGAAATGAGAGCGCAGACTCCCGCTGGGAGACCGCTCTGTAAAATCCAATTAAAGATAAATCACTAGCATCAAGACTTGATGGCTGCGGCAGTTAGGAGATGCTTCGACCTATTAGCACTCTTCATTTTTCAATTTTAGCGTGCTACGTGGACGTCCTTGAGTAGATCATAAAGTCACAGACACACATGCACACACGCACATACATACACTCTTTCTCGATCTGGAAATATTTTCCTTATTAAACCACAGCAATAAAAAAAAGATAGAAATTATCTTCTAAAATCAGAAGCTTTTCTTGTGAATTTCCTGCTCACATTAAAAGATACTGTTGGTTTCATGTAGATGTACTCACGTGCCTTGTCTTATCCCACATCACCCAGACAACTCCAGACGTGTGTGCATATATATGTGTGCAGACTCATGCTCGATATGAAATCAAACAAACACTCTGTTTGGAGCGTTCCTGAACCCTGAGTCAGCTGAATTGGATACAGACGACTGAAATGAACATGCTGTCACTCAGTCAGACAAATTCCTGAATTTTTTTTTTTGGAAACAAGAAGAGAACAGAGGGGAGATCACAGGAATGACAGAGAGGTTGCAGTTAAAATAAAACATGGCTTCACATCACCCCCCCTCCTCTGCCACCATTTTCCTCGTATGAAATGTGGGTGTATGGTCCTGATGGGGGCTGGGGTGCGAAGGGCTCCTATCTGGGCCGAGCTAGGTCACGCAGGCCCATCCAGGCTGCACTTGCTCTGTGACGTGGCATTAAACTCGAACCAACAGCAGGTTCGAACCCTTTAAGAGGTGGTACCACTCCCTGAGAATGCCAGAGACCTGCATGGAAGCTGATGTTTGGAAAGAGCTGCAAAAATAATCATTTATTAATGTGGGATGCACCCCGACATGTGAGCAGCAAGTAGCTGGGAATCAGGAGAGGTGTGTTTGTGTTGGGAGGAGGGGAGAAGATTGGTAAGTTTCAAATATTTAAAAAAATGCATCTGAAAATATATTTTTTTATTTTTATTTTTAGCCTGTCTGCAGTTTGTAATTTAGTTTTTTTGTAATTGTTTTTTGCATCTTTAGTGATGAGTTATTCCAGACTAAATGGGTACAGAAATGACACAACTGTTTGGGCTGAAATGTTGCAGCCTTGGGAGCACTTGACTTAAAATTCAGAGCATTTCTCCTTTGTCATCTAGCATGGCAGAATATTTCGATGCTTGAATAAGACCAAGGTAGCAAGGACTGGAGCATCACTTTAGTTGTAAATTAAAATTTTGCCGTGCTCCACACTGTTATTACAAATTACAGGAAAAAAGCCCTTTTTGCCAAGGATCAGAGTGGCGTTTCTTTGTTCCCTGGATAATAATTCCCTGTAATTACATTTTGTTTAATGTCCTCGAGATGGGTAGTGTATTCTGTTAGATAAATTAGAAACCAAGCTTTTCTAATAAACCTGGCAGTTGCAAAATGACCTAGACAGGGGAGTCTCATGGTTAACTGAAAGTAGGACATTGATTCTCCCAAAGCACTGCCCTTACTTTAATGAGAAGAGCTGCAAAAAAGGACGAGCTGTGAAGCTTTCAAAGTGCTGCTTGTTTGGGATTTATTGTCTGTTTGGCTCTTTTAAAAGCTGTTTAGGACACTTGTGTCTAGCGAGCGCAGGTCCATTTCGTCTCTCCTGTTTTCCAACCTTTGCTCTGCTCTGCTCTGCTGCCAAATGGTCTCCCTCCACACAGAGAAGCTCGGTTTTCAGAGGTGAGTGGCTTAATGATTATAAAAGAAATACATTTGAATCAAAGTGTTCAGTTAGTACCCTTGATAAGTGTGAACTGTGTTTGGAAAACGCTTTTTTTTTGACCTTGCAGGCTTATACCACTTAATTGTTTAGGCTATTTAGAGTTTCAGTCAGCTGCTTTACCCTCTTGTACATTTGTAATATAAAAGTTTTAAAAATCATTTTTATAGAGTAAAGAAAATATATACATGTATTTAATACTTCAAGTTCAAATGTGAAATGATCAAAAATAACAAGATGTAAGCAATCTGCGGTAATGATAGCTGCATTTGAAAAGGATGATTTTTTAATTACACATTCAAAATGTCTGAAAGGTCTGAAACTCAAATGATGTACACGCATATGGTCGCTTATTTTCTTGACAATTACAACGTATTTTTAGTCTCCCACCTCTCTAAAGAGATTTAAAGTTTCATAAGAACGTGTTGTGACATCCTTGATAACAGCCCTCTCAATACACTTAATTGCACATGCTGAGAGAGAAAATTCTCATTCATTTTTAGTGTTAACTGAAATTGAAGTTCGAGTAGTTTATAAAATTGTCATGTCCTTATCTTAAGACAATAATTATAATGTATTTTTAATATCATTTAGTCATGTTAAAGCTTTGATTGAAAAGAAGTAGGCTACGTTTTCAACTTCAACTTTTGGGGGAAAAAAGAATTAAACTTGCACCTTATTACAGTAGGTTCTTTCTAAATTTAGAATTCAATTTTCCAACCTTTTCTTTTAAATAATAATAATAATAAGTCCTATATTCTGTCAATGAATTGATAAATTCATTCAGGGATTGTAAACATTTATCTGGAGCAGAAAAAAAACCTTTTCATCCCTGACTGACTTTGCCTCCTCTTTTAGTGCACTCGGCTCACATTACATTACCAATTATTCACAATGTGACTTATTTTTACTCTTTTTTAATTATACTGTTGTATGTATATATATATATATACACATATATATCAAGATTATATATATATATATATATATATATATGTGGTTTGTTTTTTCCTGTTTTTCAAATAAATGTATTTGCTTGTATTCAATGTATATGTCAATTATATTAAGAGAGAAAGAACTGCTATAATTGTTCTTTTCTCATTCTGGCATGAAATGATTATATTTAAAACTCGTTATAAACTTTGAAACAATTGAAAAACTTTATTTTCCCCTAACATCTTTTGAGCAAAAAGAAGAAATCATTAAATGTGATATAAATAAATCAAACGGAATAAAAAGCATACAGTATATCTGCACTCTTCATCCCTTGTCCCCGACAGACTGCAGAGTAACCTGTGGATCTGTTTGATCCCAAAGTGACTAAAGGAATTTGTATCTGTATCTCCTACAGTCAAGTCTGTAGGAGGTTTCTGTTTTGGAATTTGTTAAAAAATAACATTATTTTACATATAGAGATACTGTATGTTGTACAATGTTTTTGTAGTGACTAGGAAAGGTATAAGCAATGTGTGAGTGACTTCATCACTCGGGCCGCCATGTTGTTTCCTCCTGTCCTCCATTTTGTGATTCTGTCTCTCGGTTCTTGCTCACCTGCTTTTATCGAAGTTCTGCCAAACTCTCTCTGGCTCTTTATGAAAGCGAAAAAAATCTATTCTAATGCTTTCACGTGACTTTCAGATGTACATTAAATTTTTTTTAATAAAACCCATCAGGTTTTTGTTTAATTACTGGGACAGCTAACCTGATGGCTGATAACTCTTTACCTTGAAGTACCTTCCTAAAAAAACTGAAATCTGCCATTTACTGCAACAAGATGAAAGCTGCCTGGACAGGCATAACTCCTCAAAAGGAGGACTGTGTCCTGTTTGACAAGGCGTTTACTTCTTAGAACAATTTGTCCATGTAATCAGCAGCACCCGTGTTAAAGGTTGCATGCGACGTTAGCTTTTATTGCTCTGTAGCGTGAGCGATTGTGACCCGTAGCCCCATAATGGCCGCTGGGGGTCATGGAGGTTAATAGAGACTGATGTATGAGGCTCCAGAGTGACATCCCAAAGGGGATGGCCCCTTAATCCTTATTAGGCCGCTGTGTTAGTGATCCTTACCTTTCAAAGCAAACAGCACGCTCCCTTTGCCATGGGGCCCCGGCCTGCCCCCGGCGTTACACTTTTGACCCCAGGGTCGTGGCCTTTGTTCAGAACCCTTCAGAGACTGACCTTAGGGGTCACGACTGTAATAGAGAAGTTGTCGAGGCGCGTGCTGCTGAGGGGCCCCTCAGCAGACCACCTCGTAGAGGGAGCCGGCGTGCCACACTAGTCACCCAAGAGAGGAGAAATTGGGTGCGTGTTCGCCTGAGTGTGAATGTATAGATGGCTGTAACTTCGGTGAAAATACAACAGGGTTATATGTGTGAGTCTTAAGCTTGTAAATAAGACCTGAACATTGGCATTTTAAATGCATTAAGTCATGTATTCACAGAAGTAGCTACTTCAGAGAGGGTCATCTCTCTTTACTTATTTAACTGCATTTTATTCACTGCTGACTAAAAGCTACAAGTAATACATTGAAGAAATAGCATTTTTGGTGAAGAAATGGATTATACACTTTGAATTTTTGAATTTTTTTGCTGTGTCCAATGATGAATTTCCTCTAAGAGAAAGCTGTTTGTTAACTCATCTTTTCTACTTCCTATAAAAAATGAATAATTTGTTATTTAATTAAAATTCATGTTGTGGTTTGTCGATATTTATACTGTATGTTTTTTGCCGCTGAGTATTGAAAATATTGTGGCTCATATTCTCAAGTACTGCGTGTGTTACTTATCCCAGGGCAGTACAGCACTGAGCTGTCTGTGTGTGTGTGTGTGTGTGTGTGTGTGTGTGTGTGTGTGTGTGCTATAAATTTAATCTGTGTATGTTGATTGATCGTGTTTGTCGCAGTGGATTCGCGGGACGATTCATACGGATGTGAAGGTGCCGGGGGTCTGATAAGACCACTGAATCAACAACTCCATTGTTTCAGCTCATGAGTGAACTATAACTCACTTGAGACATTCACTGCCATGTTGCCACTGTGCAACATGAGGTGTGCATCACTGACACATTTACTGCGGTTGGTTTATTTGACAGTGTTTAGTATTTAATTCTCCTTTCCTTTGCATCTTTTTGATTTTCGCTGATTTGAAATATATTCAGTAAAAGCTAATCACTTTACTGCAGCTTCTTCTCTTTCTTCACCTACTGTGTTTCAGCTGAGATACTCAGAGCTTTAAAACATGACTTGCATGCTTATCAAATATCAACAATGCAATATGCATTTACACACTGACAATAAATGTGTGGTAACACAGTTTGGATTTACCTGGAGGTGAAGGGGCTTGATGAAAAAAATTGTGGTTGTGGACTCTTGGAGGTGTCATAAATGAGGTTGTTAATATTGGAGTTTCATCAATGGCAGCATTACGCAGGCCGCTCCTGCAGGGGCGAGGCCGCGCAGAGGGCTACAGTGTCAAAAGTTGGCAGCTGAGCCAAAACCAGAGTCGTATCCTCAGCTGAACTCTCCACGACGTACGGTGCAACAGGCTCTGCCAAGTTTTTTGAATTCCTGCCACATGTTAGATGGTAAACAACTGCCTAGCAGAAACAGTGTCTTAGATAGATGAAGAGGACTAAGGGACTCTTCAAATTGCTGATGAAACATGCATTTGTTTACACTATTGTTTGATTTATATTGAGCATGCAGTTGTAGTGGCGTTTTAGGCTTGGAGCGACTGCAATTGGTTCAAAGACGTGGCGAGATGTGACGTCACAGGGTTCAATCTGATGACTGTTTGGTGCTTGACCCGTTTTTCTCATCAAGGGACACGAGTGAATTTATATCTCGATAAAGTGCACTGAAATCAACGGCTGCCTCACATTGAACCCTTTTTGTAACCTGATTTCTGTCTCACTCGTGCTCATGTTTCACGACTGGTTTTTCACATTCGTGCACTGTGTGTTTTTGATATGCGGATGGTGCAGCAGTACACAGAACACAGCGAATCTGAGTTTCATTTGAGAAAAGCTGAGGAGTTAGGCAAGACAAGTGCACTCACTCCCTGTCTCTCCCTCTCTCTCTCGCTCTCTGGGTCCGTCCTCTGAGGTAGAAACACAGACACACACACACACACACACACACACACACACACACAGCAGCGTAACGCCTTTTCTTTCAGCCTCCAGGACCGAGAGTGAGGAGGAAGGAGAGACTGCAACTAACCAAGCGGCCATATTAGTTAGCTGTTCAATCGCTCATAGACGCTCTGGTCTTCGTCTACTTCTCCACAGTAAAAAAACACATATGAGAAAAGGGTTAAGTGTGTATAAGGACGTTTTCCCACCTTATTTGTTTCAATGTGCGCAATTCCCATTTAGACTTTGCGTGAGCAAAATAGACAGATTGAAATCAAGACCAGCTAGCCATGCTCCATGATGTGAGATCTGCCGTTTCTTTGGACAGTTTTCCCTTTTTCCCCTCTCTTTTGTGCGGCTGCTACTTTGGGGAGAGAGGAGGGGAAAAATTTGCCTGTGTTGAGTTCTGGGTTTCTTTTGGGAAAGAGAAGACTGGTGGGGAGGGGAATGGCGTCCAAAAGAGAGGAAGTTGTTTGTTTTTTTTGTTTTTTTTTGCCGTTGGGGAATCTATTGCAAACAGCTAAGGGGCATTACAGCACTTTGGCCACAGAGAGAAGGGAGGGAAGTCGGGTGGAAACCGGACGGGTGTGAATAACCTTCAGCAGGCTGATGCAGAGGTTGGTAGGTGTGCATGAGACAGGGAGAGAGAGAAAGACAGCAGGGGTGGTATCTGGCACACAAAACATAAAAAAAAATCCTCCTCATGCAGGCTTAAATTAACACTAGCTGTTCAGAGCAGGGCTGTTTATTACTGTAGGCTATAACAGTGCTACTGAAAGGACAAGAAAGGGTGGGAGACAGAATAGGCTGGACACTGAAGGGGAGGCGGAGGGGGAAGGAGGGTGCAGGACACGAGCAGAGTCATCAGCAGAGTCCATTTTATCGTTCGGTTACTGTCCGACATTTCTCCTCTCCTTATTCGCACACAGGACCGCTGCTGCAGATCGCAGCAAGGCGAGGGTGGCCTAGTAATGGCACATGGCGGGCGCACTGCGGTAAATATTACAGGATTTTACAGCATGGTTCACTGTTGCAATCATGGCAGGGCAGTCGCACCCAGGTGCTTATCTGGCTTTGATTGTGTGCCAAAGCAGTCAATGTTGCTTTTCAACTCATTAACGTGTCTGTGGTGGAGAAAAGGAATCCGTAATCAAGACGAAATTCATCAGTGATCGTGCCATATTTTCTTTTTCGGCCTTTATTCGGGGAACGCCATTGCTTCCATTGCCCCCTGGAAGTTTTGTAATAAAGGACATGTAGGTCAACGACAAACGTCTGATATTAAACTCAGAGCAGCGGCTGCAGCAGCATCTCTGAAATGCAAAGATAAATGGTTAGTCTTTTCCATGAATCTCAAAGTTAGGTGTTGCAAGTTGTCCCAGAATCCTTTAATCATTTGTTTGCTGTGACTCTCCTCCTCAGGAGAAGTGCACTGTGCCCCCCCCCCAGCTCCCTCCCCACCCCACCTCATGCACACGCACGTCACGCCGGTGATGAAAACGCGCAGTGCGCACTCACTCCCACACGTCCCTGTTTCATCATCAGCTGAGCCCTTTCTCCTCCACTCACAGCTCTTCTCCCCTCCCTCACTCTCCCCCTCCCCTCTCGGCTCTTGCTTCTTTTTCTATCCATCGCTCTCCTCCTCCTCCTCTCTCCCTGGGTCCTGGCCACATGCGAGAGGGTAGACTAGGACGCTGCAGCTCTGAAAAAAAAAAAGAGGGGAAAAACACTCTGCTGCTATTTCTACAGGCGGGCCCTCCCCTTTAGCTAGTCTGTGCCAAAAGAGGGAGGGATTTTTTACTACTCCCAGTCCCAGGATTTTAACCCTCTGCCTGCTCTCGCTTCTCTCTGCAAGATCTGCTCCTCAATATCATGCAACAAGTGGCTTTGCTTTACTCCTACTTCGACATCGCTGCGCCATTTGCGAAGACATTTTTCGGGACCCCTGTTTTCTTCAATCGGCAGGCACTGATCACATGCATTTGGCCAGTTTTTGCTGCTTCTGTGTTGTTGTCAGTAGAGGGAAACTGGACTGGGGAGAATCAGTGGTTTTGGTTTGTGCCCTACGGTGATGCCAAGGCTTTTCGAGCACGTGCGTCTTGATTGCTCGCCATGCTTCCTTTTCTTGTGAGTCCTCCCTGAAGCCGAAGACGAAGACAGCAGTTTGTTTTTAGCATGTTGTTTGACCAACTGCTTGATTTCGTGTTACCTGTGCATTTATCTTGATTTCAACAGATGATTTCTCATGTATTCTCCTGCACTCTTATCTCCTCTGCCCTCCTCCTTCCTCACCCTTTCCATCTCTAAACCTCTCCCTCTTTTGGGTTTTCTGCCCCACCCTCTCTTCCTCACGCTCGCTCGCTCTCTCACTCTCTCTCTCTCTCTCTCTCTCTCTCTCGTGGGCAGTCTCCAGTGAAAGGGGAGCAGGAGGGCGGAGCAGCGACGGGGCTTTTTCTGGGACAGGTGCCAATTCCAAACAAAAGACACAAAAAGCTAAAAAAAAGAGTGAGATAGTTCCCAACGACAGGCAAAAAGTGGCATGTTTCAAGAACTGTTTTGTAGTGATAACATGTGTGCATGTGTGGCTATTCTCCTCTTGCAGGACTTTTTCTTTTTGTATTGCATGAGTGAGTAGCAGCAGAGATCTTGAATCCTCTCTTTCCCCCCTCTCTGCTTTTTTGCTCCCGTGAAGGCATTTGAGTTTCGAGCGGGGAAAAGAAGGAGGGGCGGGTGGAGTTGGGAAGGGGCTGCGGTAGGTGGAGCCTTGCCTCCTCTCCTCCCTGTGAGTCTTCTGCATTATTCATATGCCCGGGCCAGTGCTGCAATCTGACTGGCTGCCTGGCTTAGCATTCACCCGACATTCAGCGGCTCTGTTTGCTAACATTCCTCATTCAAAGCCTTGTTAACTGCCAGACGGGAGGAACACGCGACTCCATGGGAAACCCACATGGCCTCCTTATTGTGGCGGGCCCTGACAGTCTCAGACTAGGAGGTGGCAGACAGGGGAGAGTGAGGGGAGCCGGTTTGTAAATATTAGAAAGCAGTTAGCTGAGGTGAGGCAGGTTACCCGAGGCTTAGAGACGGGTTTGGGGTAAGGCGGCCAGGTTGACAGGGTAAAACCCAGACAGAGGGGCAGACAGATGGGCAGACAGACATATAGACGAGGCGGTGATGCAGACAGGGAGGCTGGCACTTTCTGGGACTCTGAATGGGTCTCTCGCTGGCGTGCCCGCCTACTCCTTGCAGGGAGTGCAGAGCTGTGTGACTGAATTCGAGCTCCTTCTCTGCCCTTCTCTACAGAGAGGATATGTGGACATACTGTGTACAGCTACGGAGGGATCCAGCACAATGAACGGCGAAGATTTCGGCGCTTTACCCCGGATAGCTGATGACTGTGGAGTGTGTGCCAGTTGCCTCAAAGTCTCATTGGGTAAGTGGGTAAGTCAGGGAGTGTGTGTGTGGGTGTGGAGGTAAGTGTGTGTGTGTGTGTGTGTGCGCGCGTGCATGTATGCCTGTGTATATGTGTATGTGTGTGTGTGTTTGAAGCATGCACACATGCAGAGGTTGTCTTTTGACAAAACGATGAAGCACAAATATGAAACAACAGCCACAGTGCGGCTTCGCTTGACCCGATCTCCATGTCGGGGTGTTTAAACGTTAAGCCTGGGTGTTGTTTCCTTCTGGGCAACACGACTATCCAGAGAGAGGAGGCTTAACCGAATATAGGCAAACCAGGGGAGAAACGTGGCATGGGCTTTGAATGTCAGACGAAACCGAGCTAATCTCTCCTCTGGTGTGCTCCTACCTGCAGTTTTACACTCCAGCTCGGCCTTTTGTGTGTGTGAAAGAGAGACGGTTTTGGAGGGAGCAGAGACGGACTAGTGCTGTAATGTTGGGCCAAGGGCCAGACAAGGCCTGCTACACAAGGCCGAGCCCCACCACAACGCTCCTTCTCTCTCTCTCTTTCTCTCTCCCCCTCCCTCTCTCTCTCTCTCTCTCTGTCTCTCTTCCCTTTTCTCTCCGGGTCAGCTATCAGAAAACTATTAATCGCGATTCTCTTATTGAGTTTCTCATTAAAAAGTGAATTATGTGTAAGGTTTTTGGTTTGTAATCGAAGGTTAAACATTTGAAAACGGGTGATTGCTGACACGTGGCCACACGTAGCGTTGATATAGCTCGAACAGACCTTTTGGACATACCGTTTATTAAAAAGCGTTCGTTTTCATTTTTAAAATTTTCATTTTCATTCAGTTTACATCCGTATCAAGAAAAATGCTTCAAGGCATTAAGCTGTAGACATTTCTCTCTTTAGTTTGATTATACGGTGTGAAGAGCAGTGTAACCTAAATACACAGTATTCGGATTGTGTATTTGAACCAGAATAGTGCGGCGTGCTTTATAAAGAATTAATAAAAGTTATATTATCATTAACATTAGTATGACACCTGCTTCATCCCTGAGGTAAGAATATCAGCTCTAATTTTGTCTGTATAATATCATATTTTGCACATAATTAAAAAACTCAATACGCCACACCCCCCATTGATTCCTCCTTGTATGGCATCTTTTAATTATCACCCATAAACCGCTAATTGAAAAATCTTTTGTTTTTTTCCACATTGCCTGTCGATATGGCTTCATGGTGAACAGCTCAGCACATCAGAGGCAGGAGTGGAGGCAGTGTGAGTCACCACAGATAGTTCTATTCATCCCACCTACGTCCTACGTTACACACTACTCGGTCTGCTGTGAGCGCCGCCATCACTGTAACCCCCCGGCAGGAAACCCGGGGTTTGCTTCCCGCGTTAGGTGTGTCCGGACCCCTCTTCTGAGACCCTCAGCCTGGTGAAATTGCAAATTAATTCATTAGCATTTGGAGAAGGAAGACGTCATTGCCGAACACCAATCGGCTCACTAGGTGCAGCAGTAAAAACTGCAGCAGAGTCGAATGAAGGATGTGATTGATTTTTGATTTTTCTCTGCTCTTTTCTGTTTCTTTCCTTTCTACGTTATTCCATCTAAGAAATAAAAGGTAATATTTGCGCCGGGTCGCGCTGTTCTTCTCGATCAAACGCCCTTTAGAAACGCGCTTTAAAACACGTTTCATTACTTGGAACCGGTGGATCGTTTCATTAACTTTTGAAAAACATTGAAAATATTTTATAGCGTTTTCCCTCTGACATGTTTCAAAGTGTCCTCTGCATGCTAACAATCTCTGATCTGTCAGGTTTAGTCACGTCATGAATAACAAGAAAGTGTATTTCAAAATATTGGCAGAAAGAATATTTAATCCTGAGAAGATGAGAAAAAAACACACCTGGTTAGATCTTGGTTTTCATAAAAATTACATATTTTCACACAAACCTGGCACTACGTTGTAATTTGTTGTGACATTTTATACAGTACACACTGATTTCCAGCACTCAAACAATTGTCGTATGTTTACATTGTAAATGATAGACCACTGAGGAGTCTTACATTGGTTTTTTTAAGCGAAAAAAGTGTATTGCAGATTTTGCCTCCATGTTGAATCTACAAGCCTGGTTTCTAAAACAAAAAATCATATCATGTGTTACAGAATGTTAGAAAACAGTAATACTGAAGGGAATGGTAACACAAAGACCATCACACCACATCTTGTACCAGACACACAGGACACATGCACACACACACACACACACACACACACACACACACACAGGCAAACACCCAGACACATTTGATGCTATGTACCCCACAATGAACCCTGGCTCCTAAGATGAATGGGGTTCCCACGCCTCTCCCAAGGAGAGGAGGGCACAGCCTCCTCCTCTGAGCATTCACACACACACACACACACACACAATGTGCGCACTACAGATGGCCACACAGCCTTACTCAAACACACACAGGTGCGTTTGAGTATAATACAGAGGCATACAACACTTGCAGTGAAAAGGCACAAGGACACATTTTAAAAGGCACACAGAGACGTACTTTAAATATTGATTATTATTCAGAGCACTTACAGGCATGATGAGCATGTCAATTATAAGATGGAATGGAGTGAGACACAGCTATCTTTATTGCCAGCGCTTCAGCAATTTGCTATAAAAAGCGACTTTTAATTTGTTAAGCAGCAAACAGGAAGGTAAATGAGGTATGAGATGTATTTGGGGTGTTTACTTTCAGTTACTTTTCAGTTACACCTCCTCTTGTTTCAGTGTGTGTGTGTGTGTGTGTGTCAGTCATAAGGTTTTGTTTTGCAGTTGCAGAATTTAAATGAAGCAGAAACAAAAGTTTGGTGGAAAATCTAGCATTTTATTTTCTAAGGTTCAGCAACACAAAGTCCTTGAGAGAGTGTGTGTGTGTGTGTGTGTGTGTGTGTGTGTGGTTTTCACATAAATATATATACGTGGCTTGGTTTCCAACTCTAAAATCAGATTGTTAAATTAAAAAAGGGATATATTTTGATATTTATTTTTGTATCATTATATTGTCTCAAATCCATTCAATTTTTTTTAAAAATCGCTAATTTTTTTTCTCGTGGAAGAATACGTGCGTAATTCAGTCTTACAATATATACAATATATTTTTATGTAAGTTGAATTAAACTTCTTTAATTATATGTTATAATAGAAGACAATACTTTTTCTAAAATGACTTTGACACTGCATAGTGTGTGTGTGTGTGTGTGTGTGAGAGAGAGGGTGGGGAGACCTGCAATATTTATTTATATAATGTGTAACATTGAATAGTATATTTTAAATTATTTGTTACTATAAAAAGTATTTTAGTAAAAAAAAAAAGTGGATTTTATTTGTAGCATAATTTGATGCTTATTTATTTCTTTATATTCCATTATTGCCTTTTATGTTTTTAATATGTATTCAATTGAAATTTCAGCATTTTATTTTTCTAGAAACTCAAATTGGACCATAATAAAGAATCGGCTAATTACAGAAAGTCAAGATAAATGTTGAACAGAAAGCCACAACTTAATTAGTAATTGTAATAACACAGTGTAATATATAATTCCTGCTTGTCATTTCTGAGGCGACTGCTTTTCTGAGAGATGAATCTTCAACACTGGCCAGTATATGGTAATATAGTTATCCAGTCTAAATTCGGCTGCAGCGTTCTGAGCCATGATCACTCTAACATATGTTACATCAGCCTTAATGATACACTCAAGTAGCTGCTTGGCAGGTTTATGACCTGAGGGCTACATGGACACCTTGGTGTGTGTGTGTGTGATTTGTGAATATATCTGCACAGTATTTTGTGTGTGTGTGTAGACGTGGATGTGTGCAAGTATAACTATATTTATGTCTGTTTTTCTCTTTCATTTGCAGGCTCATTATTTGGGAATACATTTCCTGGTCAGACCTCAATGTCAAGGTTAGTTTCAAGATTTTATTAATTTTCTATATTATCTAAGTATATATTTACTTCACAATGAATGATGCGTTTAACTGTGTGTGTGTTTGTCCGTGTGTGTGCGCACGCCACCACACTGCTGAATTCTCACAAGTCAATATCATTTCGGTCAGGTCTGTAACCGAGAATGTACGTCCTCTGGTTCGCTCTTCCGGCGGCCGGCAGGCACACAACACAATTAACACAGTTTGTCGTTAGTTTATTGAACACAATCCGGCTCACATTGTTCCCAGCACACAGCAGCAACTGTGGCAGCGAGTGACGTGTCCCGTCAAAACCGGCTCCGGCGCGTTGTGTGTGTCATGTCATCTGAATCAGTAAGTCTCTGGTGCGGCTCAAAGATAATCTCCTCAAAGGAAATTAGTCGGGAAAAAGGGGAAAGAAAAGCCATCAGCCTAAAGGTCAAATGAAGATTAGAGGGAAACAGTACACGAGGGCACACCGGCTGGCACCCGGAACTGCACAAAGGCCTCATTGTCACGGGAGCCCTGGGCTCTGCACACACTCTCCCTGCGTACTTGGTGAGACATGACACCTGTTGGTGGCTTTGGTCAACTGCAGGCAGAGTGACCGGAGGCCTTCACAGGGCAAGTGGTGCTCAAGTCTTGTGATTTTTTTCATTTTGAGCACACTAAAATATTTTGGACACAGCACAGCTCAGCAGGCACAAATACTGTCACAGGTTTGATTCTTGGTGTCCAGTTTTTGTCCCATGTTGTTTTGCATCTCTCCGGTGTCGTGACTGAGTGTGCCATTACATAAAAGTTAAAATGACAAAATCAAAAAACACCAAAGCGTAAAAAAACAAATTAAAAAAAAGCTATTGCTTTGATTTATATTTGCTGATTTTACAGTTTTACGCCAATCCTTCGAGCACATGGGATCCACTCACTTCAAAGAGTCGAGTGGTTAATCTCAAATAATTTTTAGTATCATTCTTGACAGTTTAACACAGTTTTACAGTTCATGGCGCCGTGCGTTCAAAACGTTGGACGAATGTTCTTTTGGAAAGTTGTTGTACAAGAGTTCATGGCCGCAGGCCGTTCCTCAGTTACACCTCTCATTAGTTAATAATACCATTACATCTTTTGCAGACTGGTGTTTTTGAAGTGTAATAATATGATTATGCACTCTGGATACATTTTTACTTTAAATATAGTTTTTAAAATAATTTAAAAATGAAAGAAGATACCACAACAAAATATACAGGATTAATTTAACACTCTGCTAGTGTAAGGTGCGAGTTAGTGCGCACCAGCAATTAAAAGTTTTCATTTAATACTTTTAGATGTTTTGAACACTGTGTCAGTGTTAAAGGGTTAGTTTACCCAAATTACAAAAAAAACAAAAAAACTTTCTGGCTTACCTCTAGTAGTTTCTAGCCATGCAGATAGTTTTGCTTTAATTTGCCCAGGTCTTGAGATACCAGCCTCCACCCCAATTTAATGTAGGAGTATGGAATTTAGTTTTTTAGTGCTCACAGCAGTGAAAGATTACTTTTAAAAATGTCTTTCCAGAAACATTGTCCCTGTTACTCCTGTTAATCCACACAACGAGCTGTCAGTAGTTTTCTTTGGGAGAAAGAAATTCCAATTAAAATAGCTCACAGTGAATTTCAACATGTTATTTTTCAATGCTGTGTGCACCAGAAAATCAATTCAATTCACCGCTGTTGTATTAGGACAGAGGTAGAAATCTCAGAGACAGATATTTTATATCTGTAATATAATATACTGTAGATATAACGAATCTGTTTGACATAAACGAGAAAATGTGTTTTCTGTCATTTGCATGAATCGACCCTCTAAGTAAAAGGGCTTGTCCTGTGTAAACCTGATACCTTGCTGTACACACATCAGCAGTGCAAGTGAAGAGCGCTCTGTCGTGTACCTCACAGGCTCGGACATTAAGTAGCTCGTGTAGAGATTTGTGTGGCATTTATGGGATAACCGACCTGCAATAAAACAGCCGCAAACTGGTGCGTACGTGTGCGTGCGTGTGTGAAGAGTTAAGGCAGTGACTCACTTTTATAAGTTAGACCCCACCTCGCTTCCTCGTGTCTCCCCCCCGTCGCTCCCCCAGCTGGAGGGGAAACCGCAGCAGAGCCGCAGCCTCTCCTGTCCCACTCAGGAAACTCCCTGAAACAACCACAACCTGTCTGTTGGACCCTTCAGACAAACACACACATACAAATTTATGCTCATTTGCACCAAGATTTCCTGCAACACACACAAATAGGCTGCATGGCATTAATAGTGTAGTTTATTGCCTGTGTGTGTGTGTGCTTGTTCACTTTAGAGGTGTTACCTAAGCCACCAGGTAACAACACGGTTTCCCTGCAGATTGCCAAACAAGATCCTCATAAATAATCCAGACAGAAGACGCTCTCACTCTCTGTGTGTTCATGTGCACGCATGCAAGCACCTTGTTACACACAAACACTCAAACAGGTACAGATGCTGCTTTCTATGCTCATCGTGTATTACATGTGTGACCGTGCACGTTCGCGCGCACCACCATGGAGCGCCGTCGTCACACGGCGCTCATGTGTGAGACAGGAGGTGAAAGTCTGACCTGTCGACACCCAGCAGCAGCTCACCAGCTCCTCTTATTTGTCTCCATCAGGCCGAGGAAACCTGAGAGGAGGCGAGCCGACAGACTGCACAGACCTGAAGCCGTCACTGCAGAGAGGAGGCGACCTGTCAGGCAGAAGTGACATCCAGGAAGTATTTGGACAGCAGTCTTTGATTTGTAACAACTAAGGCGAGAAGAAATTATCTCAGTTTCTGACGCACGGTTAGATTCCTTCTTCTCTACTCTCTCATCAAATTGGATGTCCTGGAAATATAGAAAGCAATAAAAAAAAAAGCACCACAAAAATCTAAATTAAAAAAGTGATCTTGCAATGAACCCTAGTCAGCAAAATCAAGCAGTTTTTAATTAAGGTTAAGTCATGTAGAAAACTATTTTAGATATAGACTATACAGTTGTGGCCATTGTGTTTAGCTAAAAAGAGAATGAGGTGACAATGAGTTTAATAAAAAATAAGATAAAATTAATTAATTATTAAACAAGTCCCTATTTAAAATGACTAAAATATCTACTCACAAGACATATAATACAGTAATAATACATGCTGGTTTATTTTTGACCCTGGGACAAAATAATCTGATATATAAATAATTACATTAACTTGCATTTTTTGACTCTTATCACATAAGAAATGTATAAAAGCACACTTTGCTGAGGGCCTTTTGTTGTTTTGAGTCTGTGTTCTCACAGGTCGACCATCAAGCGCGTGACACGAGAGACACCTGCAGGAGATGAACTGTCCTTTGGGGTGAGGTAGTAGGTTGTATAGTTTTAGGGTCATTCCCAAGCTGTCAGATGACTATACAACTTACTGTCTTTCCTGAAGCGACTGTGATGGCGGCATCATCATCATCGTCGTCGTCACGACGGAAAATACAACATCACTGCAAATCCTTTTTCTTTTCTTTTCTTTTCTTTTTCTTTTTTTACTGGGAGAACAACCAGTATACCCCTTTGTTGATCTCCTTCATTAAAGTTAGACCAGTCAGCAAGGAGGTGATATAGAGGAGAGGCAGATAAGTTAGAGAGCAATGTTAGAGATGACCTTAACATTTTCAGACAGTTAACATGTAGATGTACAAACATGATATGGGGAAGATTTTCTTTATATCTCCCATTGTGATGACCCGACATTCATTAGTGCCTATTTCTGAAATATAGACAGTTTTTGGAATTTTAAACAGAACTTTGTACTTTTTGTTTTAGCTATTAAAGTTTAGGAGTCTGTCACTTCAAAGTGCTAATTATAATTGCAAATGCTTGAACAACATGCCTCAATTAGCTAAGATTTGAATAATGGTTGTATCGAAATGCAACTTTTGAACTCTGTTATCATCAAACCTCACTGTATTCACTGTAATAACAACAAAGTAGCCCTGTCTCCATTTACACAGCGACTCAGATCTGCACAAACCTTCACATCCAGATCCTCTTCGTACCCACCTGGGTGACTTACGGTGTTCGTACAGGGTGAGGTAGTAGGTTGTGTGGTTTCAGGGTTGTGATTTTACCCCATCAGGAGCTAACTATACAACCTACTGCCTTCCCTGGAGGGCAGCAATACATCATAGGGGCACACAAGTCTTTGTCACCTTTCTACTGACCGACTCTCATTAACTGAGCACGACAAAGAGCTGGCTTTTGATTTCAAAGGTTTTGTTAAATGGGTGAGTGATGTCGAATCACAATATGCATTCCATAGCAACGTTTATTACTTAACACATTTTTAACTGGTACTGCAAAGATAGCATGGAAAGTGCAGTTGGCTTTAGAAATTACATTTTTTTAGCATTATTAGTGTTTTAACTTTGTACTGTTTCATTAATAAATAAATAAAGACTGGATAAGAAATAATGTAAGAACAAACAATGACTGGAGTCTGATCCTTTCAGTGTCTACTGAGTACTGAGGTGCAGCAGTAAAGACTTCTGTAATTGTGTAAGGAGCTCATGTTTCAAAATACGAATCATAAAAGCCCCTGTAGCTTAGGCTTTAACATGTAGACATGTATCTATTTAGAAGAAGGATCTAAAGTCGTTTCTACTTTAAAATAAATTTAAAAAAATTTTTTTTCATGCAAGATGATGATGATGTACTGGATCAAAGGAAAATGAAATTCTAGAAAACAATTTGAAACTACAAAATTCAAAGTAAACAATAAAAAAAGAGCCCTAGCATTTTATTTGAGCTAAATGGTGTCTGACAAATGTTAAGCATTTTGTAACACACTTCAGAGTCCCGTCACAGGCTTTGAGCTAAGTTCTCAAGTTGCATCCCAAACTTCATCAAAGCTGTTATCTGGTTCACACAGTCTATTCTTAATTGAGCTTCAGACTGTCTGTAATTGAGAAAACATGAGCATGTGCGTTTCCGCACAGATGGAACAAGAGAGCAGGTGTTGAGGTATCAGCAAAAAAAAAAAAAAAAAAGAATTCATAAATTATCACCCTCCCACTTGTCTGTGTGAAAACACACTTAGCATCCTCAGAAGAGTTTTGTTGTCTAGCTTCAGTGAGGAAGTCAACAGGAAAACGTGGCGGCCAAAAAACCCCCAGACAGTCTCTCACCTCAGGGCGGGGACACATTGACACGTTGCTGTGCAGCCATACACAGTAGATGGCGCCAAATATTACATGTTGCAGTCCACACTTCAATGCACGTTTGCAAGATTTTTACAGAAGGCTATGAAGTTATAAAGACTGGAGCAAAGAAAAAGCAGGCGTGAACTACTGTTTGCTTTACTTCACCTTTACTTGAACGGCGGAGTGTATTCTGCAAACTTAAGGAAAAATGTAGGGATAAACATGCAGTTAAAAAGATCATTTATCTTTAGTAGAAAACGGTTCCCTGAGGTTGATTGTTTAATTACTGCAAGATGTATTAGCCCCAGTCAATAAAAGTACTTTTTCAACTACTGGCTAATTTACTACACTACAAAAAGTGCTGTAAATTAGTACTGAAGCATTTCGTCATTTAATATAAACAAATGTTCATTGAGGTCACATGCTCATTTCACATATGATTTCCTTTGGTAAACCATACAGATAATAAAGAAATAGATGAAAAGAGGAGAAGCAAATTCATCAGAGAAGGGTTTTTAAGATGTGGACTCTGCAAAGGACTGTCAGGAATATACACCTGATAATTATTACCTCAGTCTAATTATTAGTCCACTAACAGCATAACATGTGGCTCATAGGCTAGTCCATTGTGCAGAACATGTCCCTATTAATGTGCAGGTAACACTGTGTTGTTTACTGCTGATCCCTAAAAGAGATCACATCAGGAGTCACAGGCTAAGGCCAGGACCACACCTTGCCCTGACCGACTGACACAATACAGTAACCTACTTTTCAAATGTACACTCATATTTAACACATATGTATTAAAACATGATTTTTTATTTATTTTACTTTATAGTATATAAAAACATCTGGAAGAGTAACATGTAGTAAAATCTATACTTTGAATATGAGCACAATGAGTTGTTACATAATTTACATATATGACATACAGTATAAGCAGTGGTGGAGGAAGTATTCAGATGCTTTACTTAAGTAAAAGTAGCAATACTGCAAAATAGAAATACTCCTTTACAAGTGAAAGCCTTGCATTGGAAAATGTCACTAAAGTATTGTTAGAAAAAAACTTCAAATATCAAAAGTAAAAGTACTCATAATTCAGAAAAATGGCTCCTGTGAGTATTATACTATTATATATAATACCGTTATATGCATTAATGTGTAAGTAGCATTTTACTGTGGTTGAGGTGGAGCTACTATTACATATACTGTAAGGTATATTAATATTTTGTAAGCTGTTAAATAAATACTACAAAATATTTCCATCTGAAATGTCGTATAAAGTGGCATAAAATGGATTTACTCAAGTAAAGTACAAGTAGTACCTCAAATTTAAGTACACCACCGCTGCATATAACATGGTACCTATGTGGTACTAAATGACCATATACAAAACATATATAGAATATGTGTAATACAGTACAAAATAATGTAAGAAAAAATACACATTCTTCATAATTAGGTTACTATTATATATTATGTATGATATGTAATATACAACAGGCAGCTTATTACATGTTGTTTGGCATTTAATTGTGTTTTAACGTTTAATTACTGCGTGATTTACAGTGGCTCCATTAAATGATTTAGACGCTGACACTGACTGTACAGAGCCAGTCAGGGCAGAGTGTTGCGTTTACTGACATCCCGACCATCCCGGCCGTTAAGGAGACAACGGAGATGAGAGAGCACGTTTCACACATCCACACCAACCCCTGATGTCTCGAGCCACCGGGAAGTGATTGCGTCCTGCCAAAAAAAACACATAGCGAGGCAGATACCCATTGGTTGAAAGCATAGGTGTGTCAGGGGTGTGTGCGCGTCATCCCGCCGTCCTCCGCTACGTCGCTTCCTGCAGAGGATTTGACAGCAAGCAGGGAGGCGACGCTTCAAGTTTTTAGCAGATCAGTGTGTCGGAGCGTCCCGGCACCAAAACACCTCCCTCCTCTGGTTACAGACAGCCGTCCATCCCGGCAACTTCATCTGGACATGCTTCGGATTACAGTCTCTGAGGTAATTAATACGCTTTATTTCAAAACTGCGCTGTTATGTAGGCCTAATTGTGATTAGAAACATTAGTTGCCTGTTTTTAACAAACTTTACAGCAAAAAGTAATAGGCCTAACTGGGCTATAGCCTACTGTAGCTGCTGCCTTCTTGCTCATATTCCTCCATAAAGAAGAATGCAGGTGATTGTACTTCTCAGTCCTACCGTACTGTAGGCCTATGCTGCGAGTGAGCCCCCACTTACTGACTTGTCAACCTTCACTTGTTTTTGTGATAAACCACACGCACATGAAAGCTTCATTCTGATGAAAGGAAAATGTTTATGTGTTGGTCATAAATTCCCCTTTCAAATTCCCCTATAGGTTTCTACTTCCTTGTCTGTGCAGCAGCAATAGCCTACCAAGAGATAGTGGCAGGTAAACATGACATTCTGTTGAATGCAGATCTTGTTTTAATCAAACTGTGGAAGTTGGTTTTGGGATTTCCTCTGTACCTGATTTTTGGTCTGTGTGGCTCATGGATGACCTTGTTGTGTGTGTGTGTGTGTGTGTGTGTGTAAACATGACATTCTGTTGAATGCAGATCTTGTTTTAATCAAACTGTGGAAGTTGGTTTTGGGATTTCCTCTGTACCTGATTTTTGGTCTGTGTGGCTCATGGATGACCTTGTTGTGTGTGTGTGTGTGTGTGTGTGTGTGGGGGGGTGGGGGGTTTACCTAAGACCAAGAAAACCAGCAAGTTCTTACTTTTGAGACCTGGAACCATCCAATTTTTTGTCATTTTTGCTTGGATAATTACTCAAGCGAGTATCAAAATAGCTGCCGTTTAATTTTCTTTTTTTTAAAAACGAATCAGTGTAGTGACTGATTGTTGCCTCTCTACATTCAGTCATGTCAGAGAGCACAAAACTCAGATCTATACTGTAAAATCAGATCGGGAGATGGTTAGGCTTGTGTTGTGATCGGATCCTACGTATTTTGGATCCAACCCAGCCACAGTGCAAAAACAGTATATTGAAAATAGGAATCAAAAATGATGCATTCAACATGTCATTCTGAAGTTCTTAGACATGTTGAAAAGACATCCATGGCCAGAGATGAAGGGCAAAAATGGATTACTTTTTGGATGAACTCAATGCACTGAGGTCCAAATGCTATTTATTGTGTTGCAGAGAAAACATTTTCCCAGTCTATCCTTTGATGGAGAAATCTCTGTCGACTGCCAGCGGCATCAGTTTGTCAGAGGCTGCTTGACAGACCAGTTAGTCAACAGTTAGTCAACAGCTATCTCAGTCTGTATGGTCTCTACAGTGCACTCTATGTGGTATGGTGAACAATATACTGTAGAATTACAAGCCTACATCTTTTTACACAGACTCACAGATTCCCTCTTTACACAACTTTGTCCCCTGAAATGCTGCAACCCAAAGACCAGAAAAACCAGAACAAGCATGCTTTAATCGGACACGTCCTCACTGTCTGGCCTCTGGAGTAGACAGAGTGCAACGCTTTCCACCCAGACAGACAGAGACAGCATTTAACCTGATTGCCATTAGTTCAACCAGCACACTTAAATCCCCGGATTCTCAACATTGAAAGTTAAACTTGCACAGTCTCATATTAGCTGATGTTTTTTCCCCCTGTGCTCGGCTTACAGATGTGCGCAGCTGTGTAAACTGAGATTTTACGTTGAGCTCTGAGATGGCTCCACAGCCAAAATCTCTCTCTGTATTTGATTTATTATCAGAGATATGTTAGTGATTTCTGCCTAGATGTAATAACTTTGTTAGCATCATAACACACAGATACAATTTTATTGTAATAATGTAAGAGCAAAGGTTTAGGAGGTTAGTACAGAGATAATCCCCATCTTTTATAAGGCGGGACTCCTGTTTTTCTGCCTTTATCCTACATTTTTTATCTTCATGATCACATCATTACTAATGCATAGAGGCTTCACAGACAGTTTGCTTTGTGAAGTTGTCATGTGACAAGGCAATCAGTCTACAGTCTATAATACAACAAAAGTAACATCTGCTGGCATGAATTACTAGAAGTTGGAGTGGGAGGGTTATAGAATATGAACATGGTGCTGTGTGTGATGTTGTGTGATGGCTCAAACAGATGTCCTTTACCCTGCTGTGAGCAGCTGGGGGCTCCACAAAACTCCCTCCCACACATACTTTAAGATCCACTCTTGAGAGGACAGACAGTCAGAGACATAGACAGAAACTGACTTAAAGCTGTGTGATGGTTCAGTATGTACTCACTGAGTCGGTCACTAAAAAAAGCTACAAAGTAGGTTGTGTACTTTGGCTGCACAGGTTGGAATTTAATCTGTGAATAATGCTGTAGAAATAATGCGCTACTGTTGATTCTATGGGCATGGTTCACCTATTAACAGTCACCGTCACATTATTAACTTAACAGCCTTACGTCTGGCATGAGTTACACCTGTCCCCACTGCGTGACAGATCCGCAGTAAGTTTGCAATGTTTTATCTGAAACATAAGAAACCTGCAACCAGGTTAGTTAGTGAGCTAGCATGCTTGCTTGGTGATGAATGTCCCAAGTCTGAGGGCGAAAGGCTCTTCTGAGGCTGAGCTACCAAATCCTGAAAAGATAGTGGTGTGCTGAATGGGTAAATCTTGGGATGTACTCACTGCTGGTACTGTTGAAGACAAAGGGTTGAGATCTTTAAGCATGTGCACTTAATGCTTAGAAAATCAGGAGTATGTGGAGTTCTGGTAAACGTTTTGTATTAGTTACATGGCTTGTTAATTAAACAAGTAAAAAAACAACTCAGGTTTTTAGCTTAGTAGGTCTTCACCAGGGATCAAATGATAAGACATTACCTGAACCTGAAAAAAAGAAAATCAAAAACAGGAAAATAAAGCAGCTCTGAGCTAACCCCACACATGTTGGGTTGCTTCTGTGAAAATGTAGTTAATATAGTAATATTATACTAATATAGTAGTAAGTTGTAGTCTTATTGCCTGCCAACCAGACTCTTCCTCTGTTGACTGCTGGCCCCATTAAACAATCAGCCAACAGCCCGGGACTGTGTCTGAGCAGACATATGTCATCATTTTCCAAAAGCAAGTTTTTCCTTGTCCACACTAGGAATTAGCAATATGGATAATTATTGTAAATGTTCTGGAAAAATCAACTGAGAAACTATGAAAATATAACAAGACATGATATGAAATCCCCAAAAAATCCAGGGATCACATTGATGCATCACATCAAAATCCAGCAGGCCTGCTCGTTGGTTTGAAGCACAGCCAGTGATTAAGGCAAAATCTCTGACAGTTGGCAAATTGGTTTTGTCTCGCAGTATAATCATATCATCATATCCCCCAACCCTAATCCACACTAAAATGTGAGGCTGGTATTTTCAGATTCATCCACACCGGAGACCATTTTCAAAAAGTTCCGTTTTCAAACCTTTGAAATGTGGACAAAAGGTCAAAATGGTGAGAAAACCTTTCATTTTTAGACAGCTTAGTGTAGGCATTGTTTTTGCCAACATGACAACAAGTAACAAGCCTTCAGCCAGAGTTCTGTCTGATCTAACTCATGGAGGTCTGGAGAAATTTAAGCACAAATGTCTAAAGAAATGCCAGGTTTTTGTCATCCCTAGAACTAAAAAAACTCCCACAGAAGTTTGTGCCCAGTCAAAGAACTAACTAGAGGTTTATCCAGAGCTGGGCGTTTTGAAACTCGCAACCAACCCAAACAAACCAAACGGCTGCCTCAGGATTTCCAGTCTCATTATCTCCCATTGTCCTCATCCTACGTCTCTCTCTCTCTCTCCACTCTTATCGCAGTCTGGTGAGTGAGGGGTTGTTCCTCCCAGGTTTGGTTTGATCTCCACCATGGCAGGGGATCTCTTCAGCCCCCCATCCCCACTGGGGGATTCCTTGCTGGACAGTCCGCTGTGCGGAGACCTGATGGAGGATATTCGTGACATCTCCCAGTCTATCGGAGACGACACGCTGGGGTTTGATTTCCCAGAGTACCAGAGCACTGGCTCGGGGTCTGAGAGCTCCAGTGCACTAGGTGAGTAGTCGAGTGGCCTCATGGTTGCGGGAAAAAACAAACAAACCTTGAATATTTATAACTAAATTAATATTTAGGGGCCCAGCTGCAAATAAAGCTACAAAATATGCTTGGTGATGATGCCAAATATTTAGTGCCCTCGGTGTGTGCTAATGAATCATCTTGCAAATGAAAAACCAGAAGGTCCATAGCTGTCTTAGGGTTTATTCTTATCTCATTCAAGAACTGCTGCTGACATGTAATGTGGATCATTCCAACACTGACCTTCTGACCTTTTGGCTCCACTGTGCCACATGTAAATGCACTAAAGAGGCCGATAAAACACTGTGTGTCTGATAACAGAAGATTAGATACAGCCTTACCCTCTGTGTCTCCTCCATGATGTTGTCTCTAAATTCCTGAGCAGCACTCAAACAAATGCCTTGTGTCATTTTACGGAGACACATCAACTAAAATAAAGTCTGCAGGAGACGAAAGTAGCGGCCTGTTTGATAAGAATCCTCAGTGTATGATGTGAAATACAGTTTCTATCAAGGAAGACAGAGACGCATTTATCCTGATCTATTAACAGATATCTATTTTTTTCCATCACTGTTAATTTGGTTGTTAGGAGTCCAATATTAATATTGTTCCGACACATTATAATGCTGTATGCGACAATACTGTAGAAACAAGAGCTTGTTTCCCTTTGTTGTAATTGGTTGCTCATTGTGTTTTCTTTGTTTTACAGATACAGATACAGATACAGATAATATAAAGAAAATATAGTCAGAAATAGTCGATGTGGCCAAATCTCTATGCCAACCTGTACAAAATCCTTTACTCTCCCAAATCTACTTTGTCAATTTCACAAATATGTTTTTAAGCTTGGATAAAACAGAATTTTTAGCAAAACTGTACAAAACTTTACAAATGCATACATTTAAGCAAGACTGTACAATTAAATATAGAAGAGTATATAAGGGAATAGTTTGCCATTTTGGGAAATACACTTATTCGCTTTCTTGCCAAGAGGTAGATTAGAAGATATGAACCCTGCAGCTGGTTAGCTTAGCTTAGCTTAGCTTAAAGACTGGAAACAGCTAGCCTGGCTCTGCCCACCTCTAAAGCTCACTAATTAACACGTTATATCCCTTTTTAAAATCTGTACAAAACAAACAGTTAGCTAATGCTTGGCTAAGCTAACTGGCTGCTGGCTGTAGCTTCACGAGTCATGAGACACACTGAATGAGTCATCATCTAACTCTGTGCAAGAAAGCAAATAAGCGTATTTCCCAAAATGTCACACTCTGTCACCTGCTCTTCTTTGTTAATAATTGTACTGCGAATCGTTTTTTTTTTTACGAGTAGGTGTAACATTTTTCCAAAAAGTGGAAGCCTCAGTTTGGATTGAATTTTTTCAAAGGGTAGCCCAGGGAAATCACTCGTTGTTGTGTCCTTTCTGCTCTGTTGTCTGCTGTAGACACTTTGACCCCAGCCTCCAGTCCGTCATCCGGGGGATGTGGAGCAGCGCCAGGCCCAGAGGAGCGCGTCACCCCTCTCAACCTGGACTGCCGGGTGTGCTCAGACAAGGCTTCAGGGTTCCACTATGGGGTGCATGCCTGTGAGGGCTGCAAGGTGAGAGGGACTAAAGCGGGCCAGTTAGAGTATATATTGTATGCATGTAGTGACATACTGTGCATAGCTGAACAAAGTGAGAAAGGACATAAAGACAATACAAAAATATAAATGTTAAGACAAGATACAACCTCATTCGAACCTAGATTGATGATAACGTGTGCTGCAAAGGCAACTTCTGTCTTTGATGCAACTGTATCAGAGGTGAAAAACCCACAAACAAACACACACTCATGTGTACACATGCACACATATGCCTGCACAAACACACGCACGCACACCCAAACACATACAAATCCTGGCATGCAGAGGCGCCTGACTTACAGGCCAGTGGAAAGTTTCTGAGACACGTAGTCAGGTCATGTGCAGTGGGGGACATGGTGGCCTTGGTTGACTTATCACGTCTCCCCTGCTTGGCACAGAGCCCAACTGAGGGACGTTAATACACACACACACACACACACACACACACACACACTGCTGTGCTTACCTTCTTACAGAGTCATCTTCGGGATTTAATGATAAGAGAAATTTGGTTTGCATATATGAAGGTAAATCCTTCAGACCTGAAATGGTCGAGCTCTGCAGGACATTTCTGTGCTGAAACTCCTGAGATTCTTGAGATTTTAGGGAGCACAAAAATGTCATTAGAAAACAGTGACTCTGGGAACAGTTTGTAGCTGACACCACTGAGCTCAGTGATCAGTCCTGTGTATATGTGTGTTAAAACCATTAAGGATCGTCACTGCATTGTTTGTCAAGTCACGTGAGCTTGTTGTAGTCCCATACCTCTCTAAACCGATGGCAGGTTGTTGCAACTAATCTGGGCCTTTGCTATTTTTGCATGACTTTTTAAGTTGTGATCTCGGCCGCTTTAAGGTTTTCTCCCATCAGCCACAGCTCCATCTTGAAATTGTGTTTGTTTTATGCAACAACAGCTACATGATGATTAAGAAATGTTGCAGTTGCTTCTGGTGTTCTCCTCTTCCTGTTTCTTCCATAGTCACTCCTCTTCCCATGCCGAGGAGAATCTGTTTTTTCACTCCTCTGCACTGGGCCTTCAATTTCACTCTAATTTCACTATATGAGACAAAAGAGATGAAGACAGGCAGGAAGCTAACGTTTCACATTTTCATTTCTCTGTCCAAGGTTTGCAGAATGTCCTGTCAGTTGCACAATGCACATCACATTTTTGAGTGCTGCAAAACTGGCCAATCTCCCTGCAGGGCTGTGGTTTCTGACTCACGTCTCATTCATCAGAATCAACACAAATAATGCCCATCGTTGTCGGCCCTTGTGTCTGACCGCTGCTGTTCTAAAGCAGGGACATGATGACACACGTGAGAGGTGTATTTTGACCGCACTCTGTTCCTAAATTCTCTGACTGATGATATTGCCACCATCATGGAAAAATCTGGCTCGTGATATGTAGCACGTCACGGTTGACGGTTTCCATGCTGGACAGGCTCTGCATATCATTTTCAACACCTTGCTTTAAGAGGGGAGCGCTCAATAGTGGGAATGTGAATGGAATGTGCTGGGATGCTGTGGTGCAAGGGCCTACGCCTGCGGAGATAGCGGTATGACATGTGTATGGGATGTTTAGAGCAGCACGACAGTCAGTACAGTCAGAGAAAGCCTTCAGTAATGGAAAGGTGAATCACAGCCACATCAATAGCTGGGAGTTAGTTTAAATAGGTGTGCCACAAAGATGCCTAAATTGAAATTTCTCTCTTGGGTGTCACTAAAAGACGTTTGCCCTTAAGGAAGCATTGCACAATACATCTCTTTACTTACGTCTTTAGTCTTACTCACCTCTCACAGCCATATATGACAGCAAAGTACTGGCCTCTGGTTGTGTATGTACACCCATGTACAGACGTGCAAAGACACGCATGCTGGTCCTCCTTTTTCTGTTGTTTTGTAATGTATTTTTGATGACTATCATATGTCGCTAAACTACATGCCTGAACCTTCACATTTCTCCTCAGTGTTTTCATGAAGATTACACCCAGTTCTCCCCACAAAGCTAGATTTTTCTGGTTAAAAATAACACAAAAAGTGATGTGTGACACATAATAACCTTTAATAGCAATGTGTCTTCAACACAAAGGCAGACAAGAGCGTCTGTAAGATGATGGCTGATGTATTACGTGCCCATGTGACTTCAGATATATTGCCAGAAAATCCATATTCATGTTCTTGATAGTGAGGGATGAAGAATGTCCTGATAGAAATTTCAGTGATGTACATGGGTGTGTGTGTGTGTGTGTGTGTGTGTGTGAGCGTATGTCAAAGGATCTGGCACATGTGTGATCTGTTAGCATGTGTTGGCCCGCTTCGCTGTATCTCAGTGTGTGTTGGAGGGCTGCAGGATGTCTCATCCAATCAGGGTTCTTCTTCCGCAAGGTCAGAGCTTACGACACATCGTGAAGCATATCTATCTTTAAATATAGATGTAATTCCACCATACTGTCTGACTGCAAAATGTAATATAACATTGGTCCTACCAGGGCGCAAAATGTACAAAATTATAAGGTGCTGCACATATAGGTGTCTGGCATATATGGTGTATACTGTACTCATCAGATGAATAGCTTTACTGACTAATGACCTTTGTGATCAGATTTCATGGATGGATACTAGATAATCCCTCTTAATCCTCCTGTTGTGCTTATTAACAGAGAAATTGCCTGTTTATGACTATAACACCAGAAATTTGAATTCCTGCACTTCCTGGTGTCACATGGCATGTTCAGGAGTAGCAGGAGAAGGACCCAAATGCAGACAGTAGTGGAGGCTCAAAGCAGTTTCAAAGGTTTATTCACTATTACTTCATACAGGCAGGTAAACAAGAAGGTAGTCCAGGTACAGGAAATCACAGGAGCACTAGAAATATGTCCAAAACAGGAACCATACACAAAGAGCACAGAACGCACATCCAAACAGAGGACACATGACAATGAGCCGACAGGGACCAGAATAAATAGGGAAGAGACTAACAAGGGAATCAGGAGCAGGTGTGAAATGGGGAACAGGTGAAGACAATCAAGGACAATCAAGACTAGGGGAGACACAAGGGCAGGAAAACACTGGAAACAAGAGACAAGACTTCAAAATAAAACAGGAAACCAGACAAGGACTACAGATCATGACACCTGGTCTTTGACAGGTGATGATCGGTGAACTGAATCTAGTCCTGATCCACCTGAGGCTGAGCTGTTGTTTTAAGTAGAGGAATACCCAGCCTAGGTACTCCTGCTACTTAAAATAAGAGTTCAAGAAACATAAATAATAATAGTAGTAATAACTACACTTGCAAGCAAGTATAAAAGGGTCCAATCTCCCCATGCAATTCAGAACTGAAGGCTCGCTGAACCAGAGCGATCAGAGTTATTCTGCAACTTGTTGAATGGCAGGTGTTGTTTCTTCATGTAAAATTGATTTCTGGTTTAAAATTCATCAGAGAAGTGTGGTGAGGGTGGGTAATTTGTTACCTGGAAGCCAACAAGAGTATGCAGAACATACAACAAGACATTGGGAGGGTTAACTGACTTCCATATGGGTTCAAGTACCAGGAAAGTATTTTTGTGGCTTTTTTGTGTACTCAAATCAGAATGTTTCCATATGATCTTCAAATTCTGTCTCAACCAGGGTTTCTTCAGGAGGACCATCAGGCTAAAGCTGGAGTATGATAAGTGTGAACGCAAGTGCAAAATCCAAAAGAAGAACCGTAACAAGTGCCAGTACTGCCGATTCCACAAGTGCCTCTCTGTGGGCATGTCCCACAATGGTAAGGCCTGAAACCTCCAAAATTATTTTAAGCTAAACTATGTAACTTCGCTAAATAACAGACACTAGTCCTGAATTACAGGATCACTGTCCAGCAGAGGATTGTGGTAAATGTAAACGTAGTGTAACAGTAGTACAAGCACAAAAGAGTCATAAAGTCAGTAAACGGACTCGCTAACGTCTGTTACAAAGCATTATCTAGCAAAAGTTGGCTAACGTTAGCTAACATTAGCCACAATAAGGTACCGGTCATACCAGACCAAGTTAGGCTGTAGCAGCGAACCCGCTGAGTGTATTAATTTGAGTAAGAGTGTGTTTTATTGCTTATGAATTCAATGTTTCATTAATTTTAATAGAGTAAAACATTTATTACATTATCTTTCAAGACAGTCTCGCTTTAAAGTGTATATTAGCGATGGCAAAGATCATAACCAATCAATTACTGAAATCATAATGTCCACTGAAACACTTATATAGCAATGAAAGAACTTGCAGGCAAGCTTGCAATTATATAAAACTCTGCACACAACCTCACCAGTCGACACCAATAGTATGTGTTCTTTACAACAACAGCAGGACGTGTCTTTCTGTGATTTGGCTCCAGTTTAATGTGTTTTACAATGACTCGGTTTTTATAGAACAATGTCCTGCCGGAGCCTGCTTGACATTGAGAAAACACAGGCCCATATAGCTGCACATCTGGCCTCTCATCTGCACTGACTGCCAAAGGGTCATTGGGTTTGTTACGATGGCCTCCCACTGCAGGCAGTGTTAGAAACCTGAGAGGAAGACGACATGTTGTCCTCAGAAGAGAGGAGAGAGAACAGTGTGTGTCTGCACACATGCATGTTTGCTGTAGGAGGATATGTCTGATGTATCTGTATGTAGTTTCATTGTAAAGTAAGACACCTACCATTTTAAAAGTCTTCTAGCTGTTGCTCATGATTAATGTTTCTATGCACTAGCTATCCGGTTTGGTCGCATGCCTCAGGCGGAGAAGCTAAAGCTAAAGGCAGAAAGCAAGATGGTGGAGAAAGAGGTGGCAAGTCCCATGCTGGCCGACCACAAGATTCTGATCAGGCAGATCCACGAAGCCTACATGAAGAACTTTAACATGAACAAGGCGAAAGCTCGGCTCGTACTCACCGGAAAGACCAGCAAGCCGGTAAAGGATAAAAAGAAGCTATGGACAGAAGTTTGAGAATATTCTTTATTCTGTATCCTCACCTACCAACAGCCTCACCTCTATCGTTTTTTCCAGCAGCCTTTCATCATTCACGACATGGAGACGTTCCAGCTTGCAGAGAGGACGTTAGCGGCCCATATGGTAAACGGTGACTACCCGGAGCCCAAGAGCGGTCTTCAAGCTGGGGAGATGGTTTCGGCTGTGGGGTGTGGGGAGCTACAGCAGAGGGAGGCTGAAGCCAGGCTCTTCCACTGCTGCCAGAGTACCTCGGTGGAAACGGTCACAGAGCTGACGGAGTTCGCCAAGGCAGTGCCGGGTTTCCAGAGCCTGGATCTGAATGATCAGGTGGGTTCTGGGACAGTGTATCTGTCATTGTGAGAAGTGGAGATGAAAGATTTTACTTAACTTGAATTAAAGAGGATGTGTTTCTGCTGGTATTGTATGTGAAAAAAAGGAGTTAGAGACAAAAACACACATCTGACTGTGGCCTTCTTACCTGCCCGTTTAGGTGACTCTCTTGAAGTATGGAGTTTATGAAGCCCTCTTCACCCTCCTGGCGTCCTGCATGAACAAAGATGGCCTCCTGGTTGCCCGTGGTGGAGGCTTCATCACCCGAGAGTTCCTCAAGAGCCTCCGGCGACCATTTAGTGACATGATGGAGCCCAAATTCCAGTTTGCCACGCGCTTCAACTCCCTGGAGCTGGACGACAGTGACCTGGCCCTTTTTGTGGCTGCCATTATCTGCTGCGGTGGTAACTGGCATTGTGTGGGAAATTACATTTAATGATATTTAAAAGAGAGAAAGTTTGCAAGAAACTGAATCCTCCATCTTCTTTCTTCTTTCTCCCTCTATCTGATCCCTTCCCCTCCAGATCGCCCGGGCCTGGTGGACGTGCCTCTAGTGGAGCAGCTGCAGGAAAACATCGTTCAGGCACTACGGCTCCACCTGCTGGCCAACCACCCCGACGACAACTTCCTCTTCCCCAGACTGCTTCAGAAACTGGCCGTCCTCCGGGAGCTGGTCACTGAGCATGCTCGGTTGGTGCAGGAAATCAAGACAACAGAGGACACATCGCTGCACCCGCTCTTGCAAGAGATATACAGGGACATGTACTGAGAAGACAGCACATGGTCATGAACAGGGACATATATTAAAATATTTGTGTATGCCACTGAAAACCGGGTTTACATAAATATTTACTGATACTATCATGCATATTAGTGTACTGTGAGTAGCTTATTGTGCAGCTTCTATGGATGCACACTGCTGTGATCTGCAGAGGTTGCACTGACCATGTGACTTTCTACTGGAACAAAACAAATGACAATTTTTTGCGGGGGGGGGGAAAGGCAGCTCCTGTAGGTGACGTGACTGCTTCCATGAAAAGGGGACACAGTGAAGAGCAGACCTTTTATATTACACCACAGATGTGTAGCAATACTTGTTTAAATGCATCGATTTGAACTTAGAGTCCATAAGTCCTGATCAGGGAGTAGGCTGTGCAAATTTGCATAGCATTTAAAATGGGCAAACACATATTAAAGATACCCAGACATGACTGCAGCAGTCATGCATGCACTGATGATAAAAATTTATTTTGCCTGTGAACAAAAGGAGCTATAACTCAATGCCGGACACATTCCTAATATTTTGGATAATTAGTGAATATGATATGTTCATTTAGAAGTCATTTGGAATGGGATAATATCATTGTCATGTCATTTTATTGTCTACCAGTGCCTTTTTGAAATTGACCATTTTGAGATTAGCGACTGAAGAAACACCTGTGTCAGTATTCACCAAGTGCCATAATGTCTCAGTGCCTCAGAGTAGCTTTTTTAACCATGGGGTTGATGTATAACCATTTAGTGTGGGACCAGGGAATGTTCCCACATAGTATTAAATCATACATCATGCACAATGGTGCATTTTAAGCAGGCAATGAACTAAAAAGTGTCTTACTTCAACTGTAAGCAACCATCATTTGATAATATTGTAATTTCATGTGTATTTATTTTAATCATTTATCCTACTGCTAAAAACCAACACAACATAATAGCTCACCTAACTGATTTTTTTTTCAGATCTGTGTACAGAGTACAAAATGTTTTGTACAAATCTTGTCAATACGACACATTTCTTTCAAGAAAAAACTGTCTTGGCCAGTGTTGAATATTTTGACCACAAACACAATAATCTGTTCTGCTGGTTTATGTTTTACTTTATAAATATAACAAGAATGTAGTGAAAGGGACGTGTGTATGTGCAGACAGTAAAACAGGCCTCAAAAAGAGGAGCTGATTGCCTCATTTGCTGTGCTGAGACTTCACCTTCCAGTGTAGTATTGAAACATTGTTTCTTGCCATAATGAAACGGTTTATAATTTTTATCATGTACAGTGCAATGTACAAAAAAATGCATTTGCTGTTTCAATAAAATTAATTATGTCACATTGTAGCCTAAAATAAACTAATATATTTAACAGTTTTATTTGTAATGACCTGACTTATTTACCTGTCTAATGATGCCAGTATTATTTCTTCATCTGATTCAGACCCCACTGTTCAAATAAATGAGCTTATAGGCCTTTTTCACTGCAGATACTTTGAGTTCTCATAGCAGGAAAGGCACAGGTGGAACTAATGGTGTTAATGATAGCTTTGTTCCATTTAAGTGTCTCAGTAAGCCATTCATGTTATTAATTACACCTGTGCTTTTCCTTTAATGACATGTTTAAGTATCTGCTGTAAAAACGTATTATCTGAGTTAGTTTTTTTTTACTATGAAAATGGCATTCATTTTGGCTGGTTCACTAAACTTCCATATAATTTTTTCTACAAATATCTATCAATATACATTCGTCTGAAGCATCCTAATACTGTGAAACTCAGAAATGTGGAATATTAGGTCAAATGTTCAGAGTTTACTATTAATTCGTCAGTAAATATTTAAAACATAAGATGACAAAGCTATGGTAGCTAGAATCTCTTGATATGTGTTTGTATCATTTGTAATTAAATACCGGTAATTATAATTTATATTTTATTCATACACTATACTGTATTCTGTACACAGTCTTTCGTTCTGCTCCCCCAGTCCAGTAGGTGGCGGTAAAACGTCATGAAACAATATGGCTGGACTCAATATGAAAACCAGGAACTAGCTAACTTTTTCTGCTCCTTTGCTCTGAACGATGGAGCACATTACAAGTGAACCCTCTCAAAAAACATTTACTTGCCAGTTGTGTGGTTTAAGTAGCCCTTTTACTTACTACGGCCAGAAACCACCAAACACCAGAGCCATTGTGTAAGTGGACATTAAGCAAAACGCTCATTTTAGCGCTCTGGAGCTAGCTATGCTAAAGCTAATGTTGTTAGCTGCAACGCCAACGTCTAACGTTAGGCACGCAGCTAAATTAACCCTCCAGCGGTGTGTACGTTGCGTTTATAGCTATTTCTGGCAAGAAACACGTTTGTTTTTTCTCTGTGAACCACGTGAATCTAAATTAAGTTATAATTCTGCCTTTCTGTCGTCCATCAGGTTACTGGAGGAGTGTTTTGTGACCAGGGACCCCTTCACTCCAGACAAGGAAAAGTTTCTCGTCTTGGGCTCTAACTGCAGTCTGTGCAGTACGTGTGTCTGTGTTGGATCGGTAAGACATCTTAAAATTGAACGTCTTGGGTCTGTTTTTGCCACACACTAAATATGTGATCATGTAATTCAGTTTATCAAATGATTAACGCCTGGATGGACAAATGTTGGCCTGCTCCTCCAGAGACAAATGACAGCAGTAGCAGAGGCAGATATTGAGTGTGTGTGCTCCTGCACTCTAAAGGCAACTGTAACATTTTTAACTGATACTTTTTCTCTGGTTGTGATGTTTTCCTTAGATGACTTTGTAATCATGTGGCATATACAGTATGTGCTGAGTGAACTTCATGACTGTGATGCCCTTAAAAATCAATTTATCTGGGTTCACAAATGGATAGTGGAGCAATAAAAAAAATTAAATATTAATGTCCAGTGCTCATGTGAAACTGGAGCATTGATGCTGGACTCTTGCTTTCTCTTCTGTCAGGACTGCAGCATTTTCTACACCAAGAGGTTCTGCATACAGTGTGTGAACAAGCACTTGGACCAGTTCCCCCATCAGATTCAGGCCGAGCTGGCCAAGAAGAAGCAGAGCTCCAAGGCTGCCGTCTCATGACACCGGACAAGAGGTCCATACCGTGCTACCCAATAAAAGAGAAATGTCTAAATGGTCATATAAAGAGTCCCAAATGTGTCAGGGTGCTTTACCAGCACTCTTTTATCAAACCCATACTGGACCAAACTGCAAAAACACCATACATCCTGTAATTTATTAGGTCAGCTCTGGGTTATGATTATTTTGGTGGGAAATTAACACCACACATCAGAAAAATACTAGTTCATGCTTGTGGCCAGTAAAGTTAGGTTGCTGCATTGGCCTACAGGTGTTATTTGTTTACTGTTTATTTGTTTCTAGAGAGTTTTATAGAAGCAAGCAACGGGTGTGACTAGTGTTGCCGGATCCCCTGTTGGATTGTGGTTGCAGGCTCAGAATCAGACCCGCTGGTTTGCAGCAGTTAAAAATGACTCTCGCTTTAAAATCTGATGCCATCCATAGTTGCCCTGCTGTTGCTCTAAATTATTTCGGTTTTTAAAAAAAAGCAGAGGAGGAATTTCTTTTTAGAGGCACAATAACATTTTCTTTGTGACTGTTTAATCGTGGATCATAATTAATGTGTAACTAACGTCCGTTTTAGTGCCAGTAACTGCTCCAGTTGCATCATCCCACTAAGTTACATTTAGCTGTGTTGTTCTCTGAAGCTAGGAGAATGAGCCCTAATATTTCCAACTGTAAAGACAACCCCCCCCCCAAGTTTTACCCTTAATGCCTTGGTTATGCATGTGTGACTCAAACTAAATGTTCTCTTGCCTTGTTTCTCAGTTGCCCGTCCAGTCAGCTTGATCAAAATCTGTTTTCATCTCTGGGATCACTCTGTACAACACGGTGCACAGTTTACAGCAGCATAAGCACATTATGGATTAAGTGTGATCCCGGCGATAACATCGATACAACAGATGGCCTCGCTGTATTCATCACGAGATGTTTGACTCTTTTCAAATGGTTAATTGAAACAGCATGGCCTTAAAGGCAGGCCCAGTGATTTTACTGGCAAATGCATGAATGCAAAGCAACACTCGCTGTAGAGTTGAAGTTGGGACATCATGAACTCCTGTGCGCAGAGTGCTTACTGTAACTGATGCATTCAGTCAATTACTACAGGATTCCTATGCAGCTCTGGGATGTAGGCTAAATAAAATAAATTTGATAACTTAAGTCTTGACATGAACACCAATTCAATTCTTAGGTCAGGAATTTTTAAGATGCAAACTGAGAACCCCCCAGAGGGAAATGGATTTTTTTATGTTTTAAAGCTGCACTACTTTCTGTTTCCTTGGTGTTTTAAATTCCAAGCACACACAAGCAATTACAATCAGTGAAGCACACAAACCACCCATGTGGGACCAGTGGCACTCTGACAGCGATAGGCACCGTGCCAACGATGACGGAAGGCTTTCTGCTCCGGAGCTGATGTCATCGTATGCCAGGAGGCACATTTGTGGCTTTTTTTTGGTTGTTGTTTTCCTGCATTAAACCTCATTTTAGGGTCTCATTGTCCTTCAGTAACCTTGAGGCTGTAACTGAATAGATTTACACTGATTGAATCAAGTGTGCCTAAGCAGTTTATGTGACACCAAATCAGATCAAGCCAGTGATTTATGTCAGCGCTCATATGATTGATGACTGATTCCTGTGATAGTATCACCAGCCTGGAGCGAGACCACCGACTCCTGCTCTGAGATAAATCTGTCTCCAATGTTGTTTTCTTATCATGTTTACATTTTTTAAATCCAGGATCAAATGAACACATTAGTAAGATCAATCTTTGACTTTTAGGTGTTCAGTTCACTTTCTGATGCCTGCTGCGATAAACGAGGTTCTAATGGAAAGATAAAACATGATCACGTACTCCTTTATAAGTACAGCCTCCCTTCCTTCTGCTCTTTCTCATGTATTTAACTAATCAAACAGATTAATTAGGCCATATTCATATGTAGAGTTAACCAATCCTGCTGTCTTGTTACCCCTGTTCGACTTTAAGAGAGCCCTGTGGGCGGTCCTAGAGCGCAGACCAATGAATCGCCTCTGTTTAAATAGTCCTTGATGTCAACTTTTCTTCACTCATATCTCCGTCAAACGCCATGTTGGCTGTTATGACTTGACTTGTTTTCATCTTCCTTACTACGGACTTGACAGGAGTGGCTTTCTTAAACACCCCCATCGCCCTTGGAGACGTTTTATTCCGTTTTTTTCTCGTGTGCGTTTTGGATGATACGCGCGGAGTATGCATGCGTCATTCCTGTGACTTTGCATTTGAAAGGAATACTACTTGGAAATAGACGTTTGAAAGGGTTTGGTTGTTGTTTGTGTATTTTTCCCCCTTGTCATATGTGCAACAAAAATGTCAGATGTTCGCTTTTCTAATGCGAGCCCGACAGTGGAGAGGGTGGATGCGCGGCAGCAAGACACCGTCAGACCTCCGGTCTGCAGAAACCTTTTCGGAAGACCTGACACAGAGGAGATACGGAGGTATTTGACGGATTCGATAGAGGAAAGTGTGGAGGCTTTTAGGGAGGAGTTCAATTTCGACCCCGTCAACGACAGACCGCTCAGTCCGCGAAACTACGACTGGGAGGAGGACAGCAACGCGCCGGAGTATTATAGCAGACAGCCTCACGGGAGCCAGCGGCCCCAGCGAGATGTGGACTCGCCCGGCGATAACAACCGGCAGGATGCCGAGGGGAGCAGCAAAAGGCAGTCGGGTCGCAAACCAGACAGAGGTGGCTCGAGGAAAAGACGTTCAGGAGCTTCAGGTGATTTACGTTGACTTATTAAGGCTGTCGCGTATTTTTACTTCGCTGTGCCGCGGTGCAGGGACGTGAAGCCACAGTTTTTGCAAAGTGAGCTGGGGCGAGACACCGAGTGGGTGGACAAACTGAGAAGCTCTTTACAGATGTTAACGCTATTTGATTTCCTGTCATCAGTGAGGGTGACAATGTAACGCACACCAAAAGGATCAAACTCGCGCTTATTACGTAGTATTTGCACATTTTTCATAACTCGGGCTATTCTCGATAGTAAAATATCTCAGCAGCCTGCCGAGGACGTCAGGTGTCTTTTCGAAGTGTACGTGCAGCCCTGACAACGTTTCTGCGTGCTTCTTTTTGTCTGCCAGGTCCCTGCTCCAGCGAGAGTCAGAGTAAAAGGTCGCGTACCGACGGAGATGATGATGAAGACGAGTCGGACGGTGCAGCAAGTCAGGCGGTAAAAGCCGCGCAGGAGAGACCGAGCAGGCCGGAGAACATCGCGGAGGTCCAGTGAAAAACAGTGCAAGGTTAGAAATATTATCTCACTATTCGATTGTTATTAAGTGGTATGAATGGATAACAACGTATAGGTTTTCAATGTGTAAAATACTAATGATCGGCTTTTATGTTGGATGCCAGTAGAGCTTTCTGTACTTGTTTACCATCAGCATCAGTAACGCATTATAACAGCTGGAAAAACACATTTATTTCCTGCACGCAGCACTTCCACGTCATCAGCCCTTCAAACTTGAATAGACTATAGTTGTTTTTGTTCTTTTTAATCTTCCACAACCCTTCATGCTAAGCCTGTTCACCCTCTGCGTGTGTGCGTGTCTGCATGAGAGGGATATCAAGCATGAGCGACTGCTTTTTCAATTGCACCATTCAACAGCCTGTTTCCTCTTTATATCCCACAGAGCGAGGAGACCTGTTGCTGGTGGAAAACTGTAGCCTTTCTCGTCACCTGACAGATGGGAGAGAAAATATAAAAGCAGCCTTTTCCCAAAGAAGGGAGGAGGAGAGGCTGCATAAGCACTGAATATGTACACTATCAAGTTTTGGCACTCATTTAAATTAAATTGCCTCAGAAGCAGCAGACAATGTAGCAGTGTGCAAATGGTGTTTTTGCTCATTTTTAAAAATCTACTACCTATGTTTCAGATGTAGCACATAAAAAAAGCATATTCTGCTTTTCATACCTTTTGTTAAATGTATTTGAATAAGTGTGTGAATTTGACTCGGGGAGTTGCAGTGCAATTTCCAACAGAGAAATATTATTTTGTTAAAGTTGTCATATTGTATCATTATTCAGGTAATTGATGTAAGTTAAAAATGCAGATTTCCAAAAGTCAGGGTTATGTGGAAACAAAATGTCTTCTTTTTCTATGGCTTTATTTATCCCAGTGTTATATATCTTGTTTTTGAAGGCCCAGATGGCCACACTGTAAGTTGAGGGTCCATCTAACTGGGAACAGCCATGACAGATAAAGTTTACATGCATTTAATGTCTCCTTACTTCCCCATTTGAATTTCTTTTTAATAGGGTTTTTTGCCAAAGTTTGTGCCTTTTGTTCTTGGGGTGAGGGGTGGGGTGGGAGGGTGGCTAAACTGCTGAGCAATATCCAACCAAATTTTAACAGTATTTGCTAATAATCCTAAGAATTAGCTTTTATTTTTAAATTAGGTGCGTTTATATTTTAGTGGCTTTTAGGTCACATATCCCGCCCCTTGTAATATGTGGTGTAGTCCAGATTAACATAGATAAAATATGTTAAAATCACTGGGCTACTTATGCAAATATGTGAATCAAAGATTTGTCTTTGTGGTGTGGAATTCATGTGGAACATGTAATTGCACTATTGTTAATTTCTCTCTTTTTTTTTAAAGGCAGAAAAACAAAGTGACACAAAGTGTACCTGTGTGCCTTTTTTTTTGTTTTTTGAAAAACACTGAAAAAATTATACTAACTTATTTATGTTGAGCTTTTTGTTGTGGGTGTATGTATAGCTTCCCGAAGTGACATTTTTGTAAATATATATTTTCATTATGGTTTTTAAGATAAATAAACTGTTGCAAAACTGAGCCTAATAATCGATTTTATATCCTGTGCGTTTTGTATTTTTTCTTTTCTTCAATATGCAATTTAATTGATTAAAAAGCAACGCTGGTGTATTTAATGCGTGCTCACTATTTTGATTGCAGTGCACACAACCACCCCACCCTTAACAAACACAATTTAAGTTTTAAGTGATCCGCCCATGTAAACTGGCAGACTAATCATAGTGATTACAAAGTCTTACACAAAGACCTGATGGAGATACAACCACGTTATTAAAGAGGTGTTTGTGAGTCTGAGGAATGACAGCAGTGATACGATCAGTAACTAAACCATCATTTATCAACAGTCTAACCAATAATAAATAACTTCGTAAAGAAATGTCATGCTCTAAAAGGAGGTTTTAGTAACCTTATAATATGTACATTTTTGACAATAATTCAGCTATGAGCTTATTTCTGTAGGAAGCTGACTACCAAAGCATTTATATAACACTCCCATAATTTGCCAATAGGAACTCAATTTCCTATGGAGTTACTGCTGTACCAGTAATATTTGATACAATAATATGATATAATGTGTGTGGATGGATGAAAATCCAGTACACTGTGACCGTCTTGAGTGCAGATACAGCACCAGAGTGCAGGCTGTGACTGTGCTGGATCATCTCAGCCCAGCTCTGCCTGTAAAGTTGAAAACAACAAGGGTAGGTCCTGAGGAAAAGAGGAGAAAAAAAAAGTTTTTTAGTTATTGGCTTTCCCTGGCTCCAATCACAGCAGAGAGAGGAAAAGCAGACCACTTAGGAGCCAGCCAGTCAGAGAGCAGTGGGAGGGACTTTGGGACAGCACAGGCTGTTCTTTTCATAAAACACACACCACCCAATTAGTTTCATTGGCTGCCTCTTTCCTGTTGATACCAGCGTGTAGGAGTCAAGTACAGAGTGAGTGAGTGAGAGAGAGCTGTTCCTATAATATCTCATACTGGCTGTGACTGCGTCTGCAGTAATTACTAGTGAGCTCATGGCCCTTTGCAAACTTTCAGAGAGGATTGTAACCCTATTTAACACATTGGTGTTCTCTCTTTTGACAAAATACATTTGAAAGTTGTGAACACAAGACATGCCAAATGACATCATAATGTTAAAATGCATCAGCATCAACACAATGCTGTCTTGAAAAGTAGAGCAAACGTGTTATTCTTATCACTTCCACTCTGAGGAAGTTGTGTGTCTAAACGTGGTCCTGTGTCTTTGTTTTGTGTACTACTTTATAGATTTTAATCAAATTTGGTGGAAACAAATCATTAGTTTTTTGTGCTGATCTGGATACAATAGCGCCGCCATGTGGCATTTTATAAAGCACTTGACATTTTCGCATAACTGATCTGAGAAAAGTAGAAGCACAATTCTTTTTTCAAGAAAACTTTGGTTTAAGAAGAATCTATTGGTATAGACCACGCCCATTTCCACCTAAACATACTGTAGTTTTTGCATTTTTTGCCAAACTATTTTCACCATTAATCCAACATTCTCCAAATGTGTTACATAACATGTGGATGAGCAGAAAATATAGTTGTCTCGTTGTTTTCCTGTAATTAAAGCCGTAGGCTATTTTCCATAAACATAATTCTTCAATCCAAAATGCAACTACAACCAAATTTAGATAATTCGTGCCAATATCAAGTGTCAGATTGTCTGGGAATTCTGCTGAGGCTTTACCCTATAGGTGGTGCAACAGCAACATGATACATATTAAGGGAAATCTGGTACTTGCCAACCTGGCACGATCTGCTTTGCGACTGGAAGAAAAAGACCGGAAAAATACTGAAGCGCGCCTTCTTGCTCGCAATATAAATGATAATACATTTGAATTTGAGCACATTTGCATCATATGGACCAGCGAAATCCAGATTAGCTAGCAATTATTAGCTAAATGTAACTTACTCCTATTGGTTGCTAGTGTTAATTCTAGCTAGCATTAGCTACAGAGAACGGCTAACCATAGCTTCTAACCAGATACAACGCACATTTCATCTATAATAACTAGTCAGCTAACAGTTAACATTTATGGTCACATCCTAATGAGAGCTGTGTGGCCAAGTGGTCCACAATAGGCCTGTAGACCTACAATTGTCACCAATTTACCAACGTAAATAAAAAATGATAAATGTTCAGGTTTGATAACGAGTGGCCATGTTGACATTAGTTCTGTGTAAACCTACATAAGGTAGCCAAATGGTTGTGGGTTGAGTCAGAGAATGAAAATAATTACCCTAAATATAATTAACTGGCCCATGGATGTGGAATTTCGCCTAAATAAACAATTACCTATGTAGCTAGCAATATTTGCCCAGGAGTAACTTACATGTTTGTCCAGGACCATCATATGAAAGTTTGTCCTGGGCCATCAACTTTAATATGAACTTAACGAGTGCGTAGACGTGCTCCCTTGCGTTGTTGTTAGACATCTTTGAGGCAACGATTCTCATTAATATGTATGAGTGCCTTGATTTAAGCTCCCTCATTGGCCACAACCAGAATAGACATGTTAATGTGTCATTTTCTGTTGCGTTAACGTGTATGTTACATCATGTGACTCTCAACTTCAACCTGAGCAGAGGTCTTATTAGCTAGAACTCAAATCACCTGTGTGGTTGTGGATGAGTCTTTAAAATGTGACATCATTTGGCATTGTCAGCCTATTGCAAGCCTGTTGTCACACCCCATAGCTTTTACTCTGGGGATGATACATGAACGTCAAGGTAAAAAAACACTGATGTTCTGGATATAAGGGTTTCACTAACAGTATGAGAATGCAGCTCTTGATTTAGGGAGGGAGAAACATTTCGTGGGGAACAAAAACAGCTGAAAAGTTTTTCAAGTCTGACAGGAGAGAAAGAGGTAAACCTTTGACCTCAAGGTGGTTCAGGAAGAGAGGCAGTAGCTCTTAGTGTGCCATGATGCAGATATGACATAACCACGTTAAAGGATTTCAGAGAGCTGTGCCAGGTATGACCTCAAAACCATGGCCTACAGAGGGTGTGTGTGTGTGTGTGTGTGTGTGTGTGTGTGTGTGTGTGTGTGTGTGTGTGTGTGTTACCCCAGACTGACCCTGTTCATCATTATATACTCTAGCTTGTTGAGAAAAAGACACCCACACACACATTCACATGAAGCCGCAGCCTCACATCGACTTTTACCAGTCTCTCATACGTTTCTAGAAGTATGAAGAGTTTAATCAGTCCCCTGTACACACACCAGTTCACTGTGAGCTTGCTTCCAAGTCAGGAAAACGCTTCCATATTTCCAGCGTTAAATTTGCAGGCCCCTAATTGTTGCTGCAGATAACAAGAGGAGAAATGGGTCATAAAAGTTTGACATCTTTGAGCTGACGCTATGAATAGATATTCAGCAGAGGGCCTACAAAGTATGATCTCATAACTTGGCAAACTCCGCTGGGGGGGAAAGGAGTGTGTTGTTTTTTTAGTTTTTTTTTAACAAATGTCTTGTTTTATTCTGGAAATACAACTTCCCCATCTGTTTCGTGTTGCTATTAACTTGTCTGATTTTTTTTCTTTTACTTCATTTAAATTTTTTACAAGGGCAGGGCTGCTTTATTTTTCCGCTTCACTCTGCCTCATGGTCATGTGCTCTTGGCAGCGGTTAGAGTGGGAGAGATGAAGTGGAGATAGTTAGGAGGGACGAAAGCAAAGAAGGAAGTAAAAAAGAAAAAGAAGGAAAGAGGCAGAGAAAGATCGAGTTAAAGGGAGGAAAAAGAAGACAGGCCTTTTGGCTGTGTCTCGCTGCAGCCTGGCCAAATCACATCCAGCGCAGGATGTAAACAAACTAATCTGCCAATGTGAAGTTTTTACACATTTTGGTTTTTCTCTGGACTGTGTGACTCATGCAGCCTGGCTGTGTGGCCTCAGATGCTGGTTGGCCTGCTGCTACAGTACTGGAGTGTTTAGTTCACCTTGCAGCAGGGGTCACCGAGGCAGTGCAGGCCTGCTATATTCTCCACTAATGCATACAAATTCCCTTTTTATAAAGTAGAAGCAAACAACTTTGCATTTAAAAAAATAAAATACTGTGAGTTTTCTGTGCAGACTGACAGTATTTAGCATTCAGTTTAATAGCAAAAAGTTTTCCTCCCCTTCAGACATGTATTAAAACATATATACAAATAGTCTACTTGGAACAATAATGTGTGTCTGATAAGTTTTTTCGGAAACCAAAGTATGATTTCCACATTAAAGGGCATCTATTCCTTCTAGCTCATTCAAAAAGCCAGAATCTATGAATATGTACAAATTTTGTTCACTTCTAAAGTTTTCCGGCTGGACACAAGATGTCTTCTACTTCACTGTAAAGTCCATTCTCAGTGTATGTGCACTGGCAGTTTCTACATGACACTTAAGTATAAGATGCAATTTGGGTTGCAATTTGTGAGGTACAAATCATGCTTGTAGGGCTGCCCCGGAAAATCAGATTTTCAATGGGCACATAGAAACTTTCCACAAAATTTTAGCAGATGAATGGGAAAACATCCTTCTGGTGTCAAACTCTGCACATACATAATTCTGTACAGTGAATTGCAAACATTCAACTGTAGGAACAAGAAGAAAAGCATATTTTTGAGTGGAGGGGAACTTTAAATTTGTTTAAAGTTTAAATAAAGTTTTCAGTTCTGGTTGATTTGGCGACACCTGTGGTTAGTGTGGTAACAGCAAGTGCGGTTTGATACAATCAGCTACTTACCTGAGCGGCTGCTTTGTCAGAAATACAACAGAAGATCAAGTGGTGTATCTGTTTACAGTGCAGCCAAACAAACTCATGTTCTTCTAATGAAGAAGGCAGTCAAAAATAACTGCAACCAAAAATTAATAGTACGCACGACAGAAGTAGTTTTCCACACAACAGCAAGACACAGAAAAAGGAGTCAGTTACATTAATATTTTAAACTGACAAAAAAAGGGAGAATGACTGTTGTTTTGTTTTGTAGATGCATTTTTGTTGAACGGTCGCGGTTGGTGCCAACCTCTGTGACAAATACATTGCATTTCCTGCTACTGCTTCACAATAAAAACTTGGTTGAATGTTTTTAATGCGCAGCAGCAGTAGGAAATGTTCCGTATGCATTAGCAGTAACTTAAAGTGGCAATAGACAACTTTTCAGCGTTTACACCCCCCCCCCCCCAGTTTCCAAGTGGCATTATTGTTGGCGCCGCTGTCACAAAGTCAAGCGGATCACTTTCAGTTTCCCTCAGAGCCTAGCTACTACCAACAACAAAGAACACACTATGGAATTGTTTCCAATTTTCCGTGAAGAAATGATCAACACCACTTTGAAAATAAAAGAGAAGAAAGAAGCATGTTCACACAAGAGGTAAAGTGGAATTGTCATAATTTTATTTTGAGTAATAACATAGTTTGAGTGTACGTGACTACGAGTTGGCGTAGGGGTGGAGGGGGGAGTATAAGAAAACACTGTTGTCTGGTACTTGCTCATGGTGGAAATTGTTGGGTCTCTATAAATAATAATATAAAGAGTAACGTTACGATCTAGACCTGCTCTATAGTGCCCTGAGATAACTTATGATTTGGCACCGTATAAATACAATTTAATTGAATTGGTTCATTTTCTGGCTGCTAGCGGAAGCATTTTGGACAGTAGTCTGGCTGGTCCAATGCAAGAAATAACCGTAACAATCCCTGATCTCAGTGCTATGATAGAGGCAGAGTAAAACACTTGGTTTAGAACCCTCTCAAGCCCCACAGCTCTCTCCATAGAGTGAATACCAGTCCGAGGTTCACTCTTTTTTTCCTCGATCACTCTCCGTCTTCACAGTTACTCCGGTTGTTCCACCATTCGTCATTTCTGCTAGCTGGGGATAGCTACCAATAGCTACTGGAAAATAAAAGCCCTATTCCTTTTCTGTTTTGGTTGCGCAATGGCTGACCCACACACATATGAACACACCATCGTAGCCCCTCTCTTCCATCCCATTGCAGGTCACATGTCTTTGATTTCTTTCATCTGGCCCTGAGGGTTCGATGACGTGTGTCTGAGAGGAGGGAAGAAGCACAGTTTCAAGTAAGGCAACAATCAACTGCTGAGGTGACTTGTGCTCTAGCTAATAACTCAGGGCCATGTCTTTTCCTCGTATACATCAAGATTCAGGCAGCTGGGAGATGGCACGCCAGCCTCAGCCAGCCAGCCAGCCACAGTGTTACTCCTAGTGTGTGCGTTTGAAGGTGCGTGTGTGTGCTGAGGCAGTAGTAGGAGTTTTAAAAATTTGCCCTCACTTATACCTTTGTAAAATCCATCCTGGAATGCACTGAGGGTGAATTTTTCTCTAATTGCTGCCTAGTTTATGTAATTGTACGTGTGTTTGCATTCTGGTGTGTGTGCAAACCTTTCATGCAACCATAAAGTGATTCACTGACCTCCATACCTGCTGCTTATTCCTTGACTTTGGTAAGAAATCGCTGGTTGCTGATATGGATCACTATCTGGTTACTGTGATGTTGTAGTAGTGATGTATTTGACAGGCTATTAAATGCTGCCAAGATAAATTTGTGGGTGGATAGATACTGTGAAATGTATCTGTCAGTGTATCACCTCAGCGCATTAACCGGAGTGTTGGCGAAAAAGTAAACAACGTTGAAATGAACACTTGACCCCTAAGATGGGGTTTTTGGCAGTGAGTAATGTTTGACCTGAGGACAGACGTGTGGCTACAGGAAGTATCAGCACTCACAGGTCAGGGTGAGGGCAAGCCAAACTCCTCTAATGTGTGTGATTGGTGCTGTGATTGGGCGAGTTTGGGTCACGACCCTCTGAGGGGGCAAATGTTAAAGGCTGCAGGGAGATTGTTTTCTTCTAAAAGAGGGTGAGGCTCACAAATCAGGTGACAAATGTGGTATGTTTTTTTTAAGCCATATAACAGGACAAAGGAACAGTATGCTTCTCTTTTCACCAAAATTGTTATATTTTAGTTGTTTTCGATGACATTCGTCCTCAGAGCAACACTTCATAGACCATACTTTTGTGTTTTTTTGTGTTTTTAACCCATCAACTTCAGATCACTTATGTTACCACCAACCATTTTGCAAAGCATGCTATAAGTTTTTACATTGATTTCCCACCTTTCTGCCAGCCTGTAGTTTCACCTAGAGTATGAAAATCTAATTACTGCAACTTAAAACTCACTTGAGACAGGAAATCCATCGTAATGTATATTGATTTTTTTCCTTTTTATTCTCTAGCCAAGGTTATCATGGTTCTCCATGTTGGCATGTTCAATGACTTTCCAACCGCCCAGACTTGACAGCTGACCACTGAAAAACATCTCAGTCATAAATTACATGCTCACAGGCACAATGCTAACATGCTGATGTTTAGCAAGTATAATGTTTATCATCTTAGTTTAACCATCTTAATTTAGCTTGTTAGCATGCTAACATTTGCCAATAAGCACTAAAAGCAAAAAAGTGTAGCTGAGGCTAATGGGAATCTCATTAGTTTTGCAGGTATTTGGTTGTAAACCAAAGTATTGGACTAATTACTTTCATTGTTTACTGAAATTAATAGAAACCATTAGCTGCCACAAAGGTAGGGACTTAATTCACTGTGCTATGGTAATACTATAGTATGTTTTGGAAAGTATTCTTCAGTCATGAAAAATATACTGTACTTCATCAATAGGATAAAACTATTGAACTTTTGAGCATCTTGTCCAAGGTCATTTTCAGTGGCCATAGGCATTTTAGCCCTGAGTTAATCCTCCCATGAAGAACTTCCTCTAACTGCATACAAATTCAGACTCCTTTGCTAGGCTTAGCAGACCATAACCACAACCACGGCCTTGCGTGTAACCTTTACCCCCTCCATTTTCCTGGAACATACTGCTGTTAATGGGGTGAAACCTGCAGATAGGGAAGGTTTTATAATTACTAGGCTATCCTGCTGGGCCAAACGTATAGCACAGTATATGAAGAGTGGCGTTTAACTTTTGACTGTCATCACAGCTTCTGCTGACTGAGGTGCTACAAGGGTGATAGCTAAGGCTGGATATTAGAGCATCTGTGCTGAATGTCAAGACTCGTGACTGAGAAAGTGTGAATGAGCAAAAAAAAGGCTGAGAGAGATGCTGTGGTTCACCAGGAGCGAGATGAAACCCTCATACACTGGGTTTCTTTTCTTTCCCCTTCATGTTTGTTCGCTTTGTTTCTTCATGCCTTTTCTACACACAAGCACAAGTAGATTAGAAAGCTTTAAAGATTTTCAGGTTAACCCCCACTCTGTTTTTCTTTGTATACACACAAACACATTGGGGTTTTCACACAGGGACAGGATAGGTGAAAGGCTGTAGTTTCAGGGTGGGGGATGTTCTGAATCTGAACTACTGCCAAATCTGACCTCTTCTAGGGAAGACCAACTTGCCCTGCTGTTGACACCAGTGTGTGTGTGTTTTGACTGTGGATAAAAATGCATGACCCGATCTGACCGACATATCTACTGAAACCGTGGTGGGAGAAGGTAATAAACTATTAGTAACAGCTGGAATTTGAAAAAAACTGTTAACCTCTCTGTATTTCTATCTGAGGAACTTCATAACCCTCTATTGTAACACTTATATCCTCCATTATGTCATTTGACCATTTTAAGGCACAACAAATACTGCCAAAAGTTAGTTTGATCTTTAAACAAGACTAAGAGTCTTCAGCCATGCTAGAGGCTGTGCTTACAGCGATGCTTTGAGCTAAATGCTAATGTCTTGGCTTTCAGGTAATTAATCCATAATGGACACATAGGCACGGACTTGTTTCAACGCGCTTCACATTATTCCAACTTGTCCATAATCACTTACTTGCTGAGTTGGGTTGTGTGAAGGTCCAGCATTGGGTTGCAGTAGGCAAATGAGTGAATGTAATGCATGGAGTGCATGTGATGTGCAATGCGTTTACGCTTCTAACAAAATAACAAAAGAGCTACTACAAGTTACTTCGATGCATGCATCAAAACTATTCAAAAACAGATCTTTTGTTCAATATCCAAAAAAGAAAATACTCAAACGAAAGGACGCGCAGCGTTTGCGTCATTTTCACTCAAACTGCGACACCTTGTAGTTCTACAAAACAACAAAAAATGGCTCCTACAAGTATAATGTTTACCATGTTCACTATCTTAGTTTAGCATGTTAGCATGCTAACATTTGCTAATTATCACAAAATGCAAAGTACTGAAAAACTGAGACTGATGGGACTGTCATTAATTTTGCCAGTATTTGGTCGTAAACCAAAGTATTGGACTTACCTATCTGAAACAAGACTGCAAGTTCATTGTCATTGTTTGTTTGACAAATTGAAATTTTGATTTGATGGTGGCGCTAGATGAAAAGTCAGGGATCACCAAAGTTATGACAAAATAATTCTGAGAAGGAATGGTAATCCATCCAACAGTGAACCTCATGGTGACGCTAGAAGAAATTCCCATACAGAAATGTATGGTTCCCAGACGATGGGGACAAACTGACCAACAGACTGACCTAGGGCCACACTGCTAGACATGTTTTCTGGTCACAAAATAAAACCGTTTTCCATGAACTGAGTCCAATCACCTACAGCAACGCTGACCTCCCAAAAGAAATTTCCCGGATGGATACTCATACATTCTTTGGTATCATAGAAATTGTTTGATGTATTGAGAGAGTTAATTTTATGATAAAATGGGAGCAATACTTTGTTTTAGCATGTGTCCTTAACATGCCTCTTCCTCAGAATGTTTCCCATATTTCCGAGAATGGCTGCTGCTAGACAACGGGTATGAGCTTGTTGCATCCAGTTGCTTGTTTTTACATGTAGGTGGAAGGAGAGATAGTAACAGTGAGCCATTGCTATTTTGTTCTCAGGAAATGACGGTCCTGAGGTTTAGCATTGTGTTAAATAGTTTTTTGCTATGAGTCTTTATTGTAGCTGCACTGCAAACATCTCAGGCTGACGTTACATCATCTACGTTTGACCGATTATCCACAGGAGTAGATACAATACATTGTAAACATGATGGTAGGGTGGATTTATCTTTAAAAAAACAGACCATCTCTCAAACAATACATTGATGATTTTTGTCTTTGGACTTTTTTGTACTCCCTTGAACTTCCCTGGAATCGAGCAAGAAAACTCTCCAACTTTCAGTTTGGAGGAGTAGTTACACAAACACAACCCACACTCAGGCCTGGGAGCTGCCCAGTACAACCACAACCACAGTTGGGAGTCCAGTTCAGCGAGAGGCAAGCGCATCCCGTTCACCTCCACTGCCCACATTTATCCTGACTGTCTCAGTTTACCCGGAGAGATGATTTACAGATGTTAAAACCGCACATCTGCAGCTTCAGCTCTATGCAGCTGATTTGTATCAGTATTCTGCTGCGAGAGAAGATGAGCATTAGTCATTGCGACTTATTCGCTAAGTTGAAAATAGGTATTGTAGGCTGTTCTCTCGATGTGTAATTAAGCGCAGCAGTAAGTGAGATATGTGGGAGTCAGAGGTTTGTGTTTTTTAAAACTTTATCTGATGCTTTTTATATTAAGTATCCAACAGCAAATATGGCTTAAGGAGGCTTCTGCTGTTGCAACATTTTAGTTATAGCACAACCTTGGCAACCCTGCAATATATGCAGGATATAAGCTTGTTGTTCCTTACTGTGTGCCACGAACAGGAAATGCATTGCTGCATGGTGAGAGATGGACAGACAGATGTGATGATGCTGTTTTGTATAGGTTGGAGTTTTTGGGGGTGTGAGAGAAAAACAGAGAGGAAGAAAGAAGACAGACGTCTGCAGACTCTGTTTTATTTTATTTTTTATTTCTGTGGTATCAGGGTCACTGATGGCCCACACATTTACCAGGCCCATGCACTTTCACACATGGCCTTAAGCTACCACTTCCCACACACTTTCACTCTTGAAGCAGCGCTTTTATCTGGTTTGTAGCAACACACGCAAAGGGGACATCCGACGACTTCTGGCATCGATCAGATCAAACAAGGGTAAAACCCGCACCCACGCTTTGCAATAGTGAACCTCTTGTGTGTGTGTGTGTGTGTGTGTGTGTGTGTGTGTGTGTGAGAGAGAGAGAGAGAGAGAGAGAGAGAGAGAGAGAGGAGGAAACAGTGAGAAACAGAAAACAACATGTCTGTCTCCTGCTAAACCACAAGTGAAATGTCACATCCAGTCCATCACTGCTGAAAGGAAAACCACTGAACCGAGATCTTTTTCTCACAAATAAACAAATATATTTCACTCATTTAAAATGTTTGAAAACAGTTACTTATGTAACTTCATAAAGGTTTTTACTCAGATGAACAGAAGACACTTTTATTTTGGCTGCTTCCTTGAAGAAAAAAGATTCAAAAACAGATGTTTTTAGTATGAATTGTATGCTGTTATATCACCAGTCAGGGGAAGCAAATCAGCATGGTCAGCACCAGCCGCCTATCTCCCCTCTGGACATTAACCATCTGTCCACACAATCCACAGTGAAATCAACAAGACGCACCTGCGTGCATTTGGGCCTGATCCAAAAGCCTCCTTTTTTATGATTGATGATGATGCATTTAGCCTGCGATAAGCTGTAATGTGGCTGCATTGGTCGATTATTAACTGTAATTAAGCCCCAGGATCACACGTAAGCAAATGTACACTGGGTTTGCCTCAAGTGCACTGGCACAAAGGTAAGTCTATTGCACACAAACAACAAACAGATAGACAAAAAGAAATCAAGCTCAAAGTTGAAGTATAAATGGCAGCAAACTGTTTCTCGAATAAAGTTCGCCTTTTCATTTCTCCTAAATCAGCTTACTCTTAAGTTAGGTTTTATATTAAGTAATAAGAAAAATATGAATCGTTTTTTGGTTTGTGTGTGATTAATTTCTCAGGATTTTATTTTATAGTTTCAAAATTTTAGGCTCAGTTTTGAGTGAAACTCTCCACATGTTCTTCATTTCCTTAATGTCCTTGTCCTATTCACACATTCTGCACCGAAGCATCCCATCTGTGCAATGTTGACTTATCCTGCAATTTATTGCATCTCTGCTCTTCTTTCTACTTTCAGCTGCCAATGTTTAAGCAGTGTCCTTCTGCAGAAGCAAGCTTGTGTACTTCCCAGTAGCAATGACAATTCTTAATCTAAGGAAATAAAATGATTTCACTTACACCTACAGTCTGAGAAAATAGTGCTACTGTCAGAGATTTCTGGAGTTCAATTTGAAGTCTTAGGTCAATTTTCCAAATGTCTGCTTTTTTTAACATTTAGTCTACTGTTATTATCAACTGCTACCCTCAATCAGGAAGCGCTTCGTCCTGAATAAACGTTTAGCTTAAAGTGCTTCACCCCGGTAGGTTGGCTTGCATCATTTGTAGAGCAACTGGTTGTCAAGTATTTGCAAACATTGGAAGCTATCTTTGCCATTAAAATTGGCTTTGGATCATAGCCTAAGTAATGTGTGCTAACTTCTTTGTATCTTTGTAATCGTAACCTGAGCTGTGTTTACACTGGTCATACTAGTTGAGAATACCATAGCTGAGTCAAGATAAAAGCAATACCTTCCATTTCACGTTGATGATATTTGCTCTTCTCACTGTTCAGAAAAGCTGACTTCTCTTATCTGTATTCAATGTGTCAAAGGTTAGCACAGAGAGCCTGTGGTTTTTTGTCTAGAGGAGGGCTTACTTGGCTATACAAGCAACCTGGTCATATTAGTTACAGCTGTCACTCACCTTGTGTTTTGTGGGCACAATGATTACAGATGAGGTTTTTTTGCTTAAAGGATAAGGCTGACAATATTCTTTATTTTCTTATTGTCAACAAATCCCACCAAAAGACCAAAACCAACAATGTGTTAGTCTGTCTTTCTATTCCCTTCTTTTGGACTTCCCCGGTCTGTCTGTGGTTCTCAGCTCCAAGCCAATTCACTCCTAATGGACATGAGTCACACATTCTATTATATATATTTAAAAAAAAAAGGGTAAATCATTTCCTAAAGCAACCGGGCACTGTAGTTTTTAGGAAATGTTACTCAAAAAATAAAACAAAGTGCATTTGTTGGGGACTACTTTTACAGCTATGGATTTGGTGAGTTGGTGAATATTTTCAGCAGCAGGACGGTGTATATGAGACAGACTCAAAATAAACTACAATGCCCATGTTCATGGTAATGAAGGAACATGTCAGCCTGTGCAACTGTGTGGCTCTCTGACGTGTTCTTAATTGTTTTTGGACAATAACTGTCAGGATCCGTGGTCTTTGTTTCTTGTTGTATTTTTGAAGTATTGTCTTTCATGTTTCCTGTTTGTCCTGCCCTCGTGTCTGTTAATTAGCCACACCTGTTTTCCAGTGCACACCTGCACCTGATTCCTTCGTTAGCCCTTCCCTATGTATACCTGTCCTTTTCCTTTGTTCTCTGTCAGTTCATTGTCATGCGTTCGGATGGTTTCTGTGAGTTTTCCTGTGTTGGACTTATTTCAAGTGTTCCTGTGTTTTTGCGTACCTGGACTTACCCTCTTGTTTGCCTGCCTACCTGTGCCTCACGTAAAAGTTTAAATAAAACTTGAAAACTCTTTGAGCCTTCTCTGCTGTCTGCATCCTTCTCCTGCCGTTCCTGGCACACATCCGTGACAATAACTGAGGTCTGTGGCAGAAAACATAGTACAGTGCATCATCCGCAAACATGACAAAACTAGACAAGGCAAACAAAATCCACCAGGAGCCAGGGCCACAAATATCTAAAGTAACAAACTTGCTGTTTGTTGGTCTAAATCCTACATTTCAGGAATTTTGTTTACCAATCAACGACAAATGTATGGTGAGCTAATTTCCACTGCAGGAAAGTCCTGGGAAATAAATCTATTGACATCAGGTGAGTTATCGTGCTAGCTAGTTAACTGTTAGGCTAGAGAAACCCATGGGGTAGATTGTGTTAGCTAGTTAGAGTTGGTAGCCTTAAGGCCCTGAAAACATATTTTCTCAATCAGCTTCATTTCATGCCAAAGTTTTGGTTATTTCACATGCTAGATTTCTGTGTTTATGTTTTTGTTTTTGTCTCCTCTTCTCACTGGTTAGAAATGGGCGGGACTCAGTTGGAAAAAGACGATGTCATGTACTTCAGAATTTAGCAATGTTTGAATCAAAATACGAAGTCATTTGTGGGCTTTTTTGCTTATGTTGCCAGGCCACTGTCAGTCAAATCTGCTCAAACTACGCCTGCACAGTCCTGATGAAGCAGATTAGCTGAGTTTTTGACTGTTGCCAAATAATAACTAACTTTGAGTGTTGCTTATTTAGTCATGAATATTAAACGTTATAGAGGAAACTTGAGCTTTATCTATGAACTTGCATCATTTATATCCAATAAATCTTTTTGGTGCTGAATCTATAGTGATGTGTGTATGATTAGCAGACGAAATTCAAAATTAAAATGATTAACTTGTTGGCAGGCAACTGTATGGGTTCAATGATTGACAGGGCAGTGACTTTTAATGGACACACACTGACTGTTGGAGGCCTCAGGCCTCTGACATTTAAGTTATAGGAATATCTAAATCTGTTTGTTGTGACAAACTCATTTGTAATTAGTAAGACACAGTGGTTGGTGAATCTTATAGCTTTACTGCCACTTCCAGAATTTCACCAGCTAACCAGACAGAATAGACTAGGACCACTGACTGATCTATTTACTATCTGCCAAAGAGATTGGTAGACAAACTTACAGGCCACAGCAAAAATTTAACCAGAGTATGACTGGTGGCTGTTGTTAATTTCCCAAGCTGTCTGTCACCCAGGCCATTTTTGCAACTGAGTGAATTCTGAGCTTCCTCTATGGCTCCAAAGAGGCCTATAAAATAGCCATAATTGTTATGTAGATGAGCGATGAGGTTATGTCCTCGGGTGTATAAATATATCTTTATATGAGAGCATGGTAGGTAATGAGCAGTCATTATGATAGGGGCTGTCTTAGATTGCAAACTGAGTCACGTCCCAAGGGCTCCACGCTGCAGCATAAACACACACACACACACACAGTGCTGGCAGTTTTCTCTCTGGCCCACAAATGGATAGAAGGAAGGAAAGGGAAAGAAGGAGAGCTAACAGAGAGCAGATAGCTGAAACCACAGCTTTTCTCTGGTCTGACAGAGAAAGGGAGATAAATGGAGAGAAGGAGTTAGACAGAAAGAAAAGGCCGCGAAAGAAATAGAGAAATCCTACCACCCAACTGCAGGAATGTCTTGGCTTTCGCAGACAACCTCTGCCATTACTAGAGAAAGAGAGGGAGAACTGGTGTGTTTGGCAGCAACAGCCTCTAAATCAAACACATGAGCTACAGCGAGGGGAAACCACTGCAAGGAAACCATGAATTTGATTTGAAGTTATCAGTGTCAGTTCTCCTATCTTGTGTTCCACTACTGGAGTTTCTGTGCCTCGTACAGTAATCGTACATTTACACGCTTCTCTGGCGTCTGATAAAACCATAAAGCCACCATTATCATTTTCACCACCGCAGCACACACACAGATTTACACAGCAGCCACACCCCTCCTCACAAGAACTTACACCAAGCTGACACCACGGAGAATGCACACTCTGAACTCTCAACCACATTTGTACCAAAAATACTATAGAACAAATAATCATAGTTTCTTTGTCTTGTACTGTTTCTGTAAATTATGTTTTCCTGCATTTTGAGGCTCAGGATTGTGAAGGTTACTGCATAATTATTGGATAACCACAAAAAATCCATAACACTGTAAATGCTAACAATGCAACAAAAAAGGCCATCTTAAAGCCACACTAATCTATATTTTTATATTAACAATGAATAAAATGAATAAGTGTAAAGTGAAAGCGGTTGCTTGTTTTGTCAAACTCACAGAGAATTATCACCAACTCTGCTGCATTTTAGCATCTTTCAGCTCATTGTTTTGGTTTTATGGTCCGCAACTGTACTGTTTTGATTCACTCTCACGGCTCTCATCAACCTCGTTTCCACCTGCAGCAGGTAGCTGTTTCAAAAGCTGTACCTTACCTGCCCAGCACCAAACAACAGACAAACAAAGTTAGCAACTAGCTAGTGAACATAGTGGAGCATTTAGCAGCTAAAGAGCCAGATATTTATCTCAGAAGTTGGTGGAGACCAAAACAGAGGTAAAAGCAGACTTACATTGAAACACAAATGAAAGCTAATGTAGCTCTGTGTCTGCTGGATGTGTAAATAGTTAGCTGTTAGCTAACATGTTAGAAATAACAACTTTATAAGGTGATAATATATCAGTGCGTTTATATCTTGTTGCACTGCCCTCAAGTAGCCAAAAAATCAATTAATACAGCCTCTGTTTTGTTTGGATCTTGTCCCCTACTATCATGTGCACAAAAATGCACATGTGTGGATGACATGATACCCATTCCTGCTAACTGTAGGGGGTAATGCAAATGAGTAATGCAAATCACATCAAATTAGTTGCAAGTAGGGCTGTGTGTCAACTGCCCAATGTAATAGTAAATCATTAACTGGCATTTACCCCACAGACTGCCCATGTCTATTAAATGACAAGGGGGACTTTATGACGTCCTTCGCTTTCACAATATATCCCTGATTGACAGTTGGTGGCAGTGGTGCACCAACGATTGTAGCAATGTGCCAGGAATGGAGGGTAAGAAGAAGACAACTAGCTAACAAACAATGCAGGTTTCAAAATATTCAAAAGGTATGCTTTCGTGAAGAAGGAAAGGCATTCAGTACATTTGTTAGGCCTCCAGGATACACACAATTCTTTTTGTTCACAAGAAAACTCCACAGGGTAATTTTAAAGTTTTTAAGTTTTTTTCAGGAATATTTTGGAAGGTATATTTGAAATATAGTTCAAGATTTTACTGAAACAAGACACAAAGATGGGAACATTCCAAGACGCAGGATGCAGGACCACAAATGCCTTTAGGTAACTGATGGTCAGTCATTTGGGACGTTTCTCATTAAACCACCTTTTCATCATGTTATTAGCCCCAAGGGAGGCCATTTTCTCATTTAGGTCAACCTATAAAAGGAGGGAGTGTTTTTTTATCACTGCTCTCTCTAACGTCCAGTGTTGTTAAAAAACATGTCCACCTCTGGCGGATTGCCAGTCCACTTCAAAGGTATTGGAGTAGCACAAGGTCAGCAGTCAAACTGTTTGTCTTCCTCCCATCAGGAGTGCAGTCAGTGGGCCATATAGAAGGTAGATGGAGGGAGAGATAGGTGGAGAGCTTATCTGAGCTGTGCATGTTTTGTTAAAGGGGAAACTCAGTCTAAACTTTTATGTGTGACCACACAGAGACAGCAATCCGTATGATAGTAATCACATCTCTATAAAAAAGAGTTTATGTGATAGATAAACATTCTGTGTGTATGTGACATTTGGTAACTGAGGGAACCTTAAATACTGCATGTCAGTGGGTCCTCTAGTAGTGCTATGGACCTGTTTTCCTATGAGTGGGTCCCCATTTTGTTTACCTTGTGCACGCACACTCACATTTGCAGGTGACGTGATACACATTCCAGCAGACAACAGTAACAGTAACATTAACATTCATTTGGAGTCGTGTTTCTGGTCACCTGATAAACATTTCTTATATATAGTCGTCCTCCTTTTAGCTCTGGTTTGGTCTCAAATAACTCCTGAGGGAAATATCTGGCTCTTTAGAAACTAAATGCTCCACTATGTTCACCAGATAGTTGCTAACTTTTCATGTTTGCCGTTCGAACCAGAACAATGAGCTGAAAGATTCTATAAAACTCCATAGAGCTGAGGGGAACTGCAGGAATGGTTTGCTCTCTTTGGGTTCATCGCTATGAGCAACCCCTCTCACATTATACATAGTCATTTGATCCATTGTTATTATGAAAATACTGATTATAGTTGCTTTAAGTAAAATAAATCAGATTACTTGCAGTATCCAAGTTTTACCAGCCATGTAGATGTTGTCATCAATCCATAAATTTAACCTTGACCTTACCTACTAAATCCTCTGTGTTTATTATGTACCATAATAGTTTTTATTCAGCACTTTTGTATTACACAAGATCACTTTTTGGACTTAATTGAGCTAAGCTAAATGTCTAAAACAGGGATGAGGACACAAACAAGGCATCTATCCTAAGCTGACAATAATATTCATCCAGGGTCAAACAAGGAAAAATGAAAAACAACAGATGGAACCTGGCGTGCACTACATGAACAAACAGTGAATAAACATGAATTTTCTTTATTTTCCTATTCTACCTATTTTTGGACCTTACAACTCACACAAAACTGGAGCTGGACTGTTTATCAGCCTGTGATGAGATTCCCTCCAAAATCATCATGTTAATCATCATTTGAGAAAAATAGTTAGCGCAGTCATTGAAACTGTCAGGATCCATGGACTTTGTCTTGTTTATGTCTGTGTTTAGTTTCTGGTTTTATTTTGAAGTCGTGTCTCCTGTTTCCATGGTGTTCCTGCCCTCGTGTCTCTGCCCTCGAGTGTTTTCACCTGTTCCCTGTTACTCACCTGTGCCTGATTCCCCTCGTTAGCCTTTCCCTACTTTTCCTTTGTGCTCTGTTGGGTCATTGTCTGATGTCATGTGTCTTGTGTCCTGTGCGTTGTTCCTGTATTTATTTCTACTGATTCTTCCTACCTGGACTTACTTTCTGGTTTGCCTGCCTACCTGTATCACCAGTAAGAGCCTAAATAAATCTTCGAATCTGCTTTGAGCCTCCTCTGTCTGCATTTGGGTCCCTCTCCTGCTGCTCCTGAACATGTACTGTGACAGAAACGTATTTATTGATAAGATGCTCTATATTCCAGAAAATCTAGAGATGACTGATGAGCTTCAGGTATTGTTTCAACCCCAAAACTGACACCCTAACATTTTTGGAAGTGAACCCCTCATATGCTCCAACCCCCGTGCATGTAAGTCATCTGCTGGTAGGAAATCGTGGAGAATATTGGGGCCCAAATTCATTCCTTGTCAAAACAGGACATACTACAGCGGCCATTAAATTGGAAGGAATGTCGGGAGCGCGTCTCGTAATTTCCCTCTCTGTCTGTCTTGGCCTCCACCTCTCCTGTTTGCTTTAGGAAAGGCAAAATGAAAGACAGCCGCTGGTTCGCGTGCTCAGGGTCTCACCGCACTGCAACCCTGAGGGCAAAAGTGTGTGAGTGAATGTTGGGTGATGAAGGGCATTTGGAGGAGACGAGGAGCATATTTTACAGGCAAGACAGATCAAAGAGTGACGACGTGGTTGATTATTTAAGGTTTTCTTTCTTTACCTCTTTCTCTTTCTTTATATGTGTCTATCTGTCTTTCCTCTCTGTTTTTTGGCCAACTAATAAAGTCCACTAATCTAATTAGGGCCTGCTTAAAGAGATCAAGTGGAGCCTCACGTGGAGAGAGAGAGAGAGAGAGAGAGAGAGAGAGAGAGAGAGAGAGAGAGAGATAGAAAATAAGGTTGTTTTTTTTCTTTTGGACTGTGGTTTGGAAAATATTCAGCTTCAAGCGGAGATCTTTCTTTCTGTCATTGCTCCTCTCCTCACCTCTCGTCTTTGCTGTTTGACAGCTGCTCAGGCACGTTGCAGCTCTGAGGCTTGCTTATCTCTGACAGCTGTCTGCAGAGGGAGATCTCTCCAGGTCTCCCAAAAGGGCGCCATGAAAGTCGTTTAAGGTGATGGCACATGACGAAGACACTCAGAGATAAGAGGTGAGACGACAAGTGAAAGATAAGATGCAATTGTCCACTACAACTGGAGGTTAAAATGAAATGGATTACGAAGACAGGAGGTTTTAAGTTTCGTGCCAGTTTTTTGGAAAGGCAGTATATCGTGGATTTTACACATGGACGACATGCAAGGTATTTGATTTCCTGCCAAAAAATATACAAATGCCAGAATATTTTCCATACTGAGCAGCCACATATGGCTGATTAATAATGGAGACAGTGCTGGCACTCACATATACTTCACACATATACAATATGTTCAACATTCAGTCACTTTCTCCATCACTCTTACTGTCTTTTTGTCACTTTTCACTCAATTTCCAAATTTAAAAAACCCTTCACTGTATCTAAAACGTCCCAAGTCAGCTTTTAAATTACCATGTGAGAAGAAAGGTTTTAAAAGGCAACAGTGGTCACCTTTTGTTCTTGGTTAATAGATAATCAAGATGTTAAAGCTGATAACGTAGTACACATTGTCATCTTGCTACAGCAGCAGCAGTTGGGTTTTGTTTGGGCTGTGGTATTATGATGTGTGTGATTTTACTACGACTAGGGTGTGGCTGCGCTTAACTTTACCGCACACATATACACAAACAAACGCGTGGTGCTATTTGGCTTGAAAGAGCCAGTCAAGCCATGAAAATGTGGAACTCAATATTGCAGATCCTATTTTGTCCCTGATCTTCTTCCCTCTTTGTAGCAGCTGGTGACTGAGGAAATAAAGAGTAAAAAAAAAACAATTTCACAATTATTGCATAATGATAAATATTCTCTGTGGAGTCAACACTAAGACTGGTTCAAATCATTTCTTGTAAAACTCTAGTTTGCTGCACCAAAGTATTCTAATCTAACCTTTGAAATATATTGAATGAGTATAAATTAATGTTATTACGGGGTTATATTTGTGTCAAAAATGCAGTGATCATGACAACTTGTACAAAAATATATGCCTTTGTCTTCTGTTTTCTGCATTTCTTGTTACAATAAACAGTGGTTAAAGTGCTTATGTTTCTCTTAGTCCCATTTGACCAAATAATGCTTAGCAGTTTTAAACCCCCTCCTGCATCTACAAAATATGTTGTTTTAAGTAGCCAATTTGCCAGCTTAAGCATTACTAACTTTATTTTTAGCTTTGACGTTGCATATGTGGACTCAAGAATCTAGAATTTCATGACTTAAAATGCGAGAGAACATGCAACACGCATGCAAACACACAAGAGGAACTGATTTTACTACTAACGCTAACAACCAAACTGGTCCGACCATGAAGTCAACTGGAGTCAAACTATTTCCCTCCAAAACTGCTGGGCGGAGACACAGGTGCAGAGGGTGTTGGCGTGTTGCCCTTTCTGCTCTGCAGGCACGGGACGTTTCCAAACACATCGAGGCACTCTTCCTACCCAACTGTAAATCATGCCTGGGAGGGTAAACCACTGCTGGAATCTCTGCCAGTGTTTTTTCTTGATGTGTGTTGTAGAGAATATCAAGTTGTAGCAGAGAGGCAGTAATGAAAAACAGTGCTTCAGAGGTTTTATTATAACCTGATGTGATGCAAATAAGATTAAATGGATAAATAAAAATAATAGAGAGACCTGCATCCACTCAACAGCCAGCAGGCAGGAGTGTGGACAAGTGGACAAGTATGTGTGTAGTGCAAGTGCCTTTATTAGCAGGTGGGCATGCCTGTGTACAAGGCATATAGGTTTTGCATTTGTAAGTGTAAAAAATCATTTGTGTATACAGTATAGATGTGTGCTTAAAGCTTGTGACAAAGCTGTGACCCTGAGTAGGTATAAGCTAAATATGAATATATTATACCTGTGCGTGCAGGCTAAAGGTGTAAAGTATACAGTAATACCTATAAATCAAGCTGCGCAGGTGGTGATTAAATCTGCATTACAGTCAATAAACTTCTGGGATGTGTACAGTCCTCACTAGGAATGTTCCTCTGTCAGCAGAGATATCACATACACTGATTACCGTATCGTTAATTTTTATATTTTATGAATTTATTGATCTGCTATAATAATGCCACCCTGCTCCCAGCAGGTATTTAGTGAACTAAGGGTTGAGGAACCAAATAGATAATTGTTTTACAATTACCCTTCAACTGGGTGTCATTACTACGTACCTTTAGTGGGTAAACTTCCTTTTAAGGTAGACTTCTTCTTTTATCACTGTTTGCTTAGGCACATTTTCTGAAACTGTTACAATTCTCAAAACACTGAGTGTTTTACTGCATCATTTATACTGTGCAGCACGCTTTATGTTCCCTGCAAAAGACCACAATTCTCTCCAAATGTTAAACTTGTGTTTCAAAATTAGGGGAATAAACCTCCCAGAGCATCACTTTCACCAAAATGAAATTTTGCATTATACTTGTTTGATCCAAGACAATCCAAAGTGTGAGGAATTGTGTCAGTATGACCTTACACTGAAATTGTGTTTCTTTATTTAAAGCTGCATCAATCGATATTTTCATTAACAAATAACTTCATGTAATGTGAAAGGAGTAAAGAGCCCACAGAAAATTATCACCCAACTCTGCAGTTCCCCTCAGCTCGTGGGAGCATTTTAGCGTCTTGTTTTGGTTGTACTTGATTGTTCTGGTTCACTGCATTCGTCAGCGTTGTTTCCAGCCAAACCAGGCAGCAGTTTTAAGTGAAAAAAGCTATAATAAACCCACTGTATCTACCAGTACAGCACCAAACAGCAGACAGACACAGTTAGCAACTAGCTGGTGAATATAGTGGAGCATTCAGCAGCTAAAGAGCAAGATATTTCCCTCAGGAGTTGGTGGAGACCAAACCAGAACTAAAAGGAGAGTGAATATTGGACCAGAAACATGACAACAAATGAATGCTAATGTTGCTTTGTGTCTGCCTAAAATAGGAAGCTGTTTGCTAACATTTCCACCCCAACAACTTTATAAGGTGATGATATGTTAATGTGGTGTTTACGGCTTGTTCTGCTTCCCCCAAGTGTCCAAAAAGAAATCTGTTGTTGCTGTTAATGCATACCTGATTCATCCACAAATGATGGAACAGTATCCATCTAAACTTATGTCATACAAACACCAGTCTCAACAACATTCATCCACAGGTTTCTGTGTTTACTGTTCCAGTATGTGCTCAATTCACTTCAAGCACCAAGAAAAAATGAAGTCTTTATAGCTAAATACAGTGAGGACCAAGTTGTCAGTATAACAAATCCACATAGACTATTGTAGAAATATCTCCTCCTCACCTAAATAAAACACAGTATGGGAGTCAGCTTGTCTATTCCAGACTTACGATAAAGAACGCCACCCCCCTCGCGTGCATGAGAGCAGGCCACTGCGATACACAGGCCAAGATAAGATTACTCCCTCACACTCTCTGTCTGTCCTCCCTCTCTCCTCTGTACTTTACTCTTCCATCCTCCCCCATTTTCTTTCTATATCTCACCCTACTGCCTTCATCTACTGTAACCCACCCTTACACACACACACACACACACACACACACACACACACACACACCCTTCCTCCCTGAACATGAACTGCATTGTATTCCAGTTCTCCCTCGTCATCAGGAACACCATGCATCATCATACTTTTCCTTATCTCTTTCTTTCTGTTCATACTCTCGTCACACCTCCTTTATCTCTCTCAGTCTGGTTCACACAGGGTTAATGCGTCATCGTGAACCCCGTGGCCTCATTGAAGGAACACGTGCAACATGGATATCCTGTGTAGAATAATGATGTATTAGTGTATTTTAACATAATAATCCATTCATTAATTTTTGCCAAAGTAACCAAGATTATAATAGAAAAGATTGGAAGCTCACTTGCTGAAAGATGTTTTGGCATCAATAAGAGAGTATGTGATGGAATCTGCAATAAACAGATAAAATGTCAGGAATTAACAAGCCCACTTTGATTTTGGTCAATGATTTGTCCTCTAACACGTCCCTGGTCTTACAGTATGTGAGGCATTTGGGTAGCATGAAGGATCACTGGGATGGAAAACTTCTAAATTAAGAGAGGCAAAAAAAGAAGAGATGTTTTTTTTCTTTGTGTTTGTTGGCCATCTCTCAGAGTGCCATGGAAACCATGGGTGTTGGTTTTGGTAGCCACAGATGTCCAGAGGGGTTTGTTTGGCAAACACAGACGACAGAGCTTCACTATCTCCTTTTGTCACTCCTCATTTTGTACCCAAATCACAGCAACAATGCAACAACAGTGACACTCACTAGAGTGGTGTGCCATGAACACCCGTTGCCACCATCCAAAGCCGGAAGTGATGACAGTGACAGACGACACAAATCATTTAACTTTTATTTATACACTATAGGTTGGCTGTGCATACTTACTTCTTTATGGCAATGCTCAAGGCTCCATGGTTGTGCCAAAGTCTGCAGGATCTAAGGGTTTTCGTAAAAAAACTGCTCCTACAAACTGTCTTTGTAAAACATACGTATTGTAACTCACATACAGCCTGGAGTTGAAAGGGTTAAAGTAGTTACAGGGAGGTAGGGGGTGAGTTTTTAAAATGGTCTTGAAATTACAGATGGAATTAGGTGGCTTTACAGATTATTCCATGAGACCTGCACACTAACATTAGAAGCAACCATTCCTTGCTAAGTTCTGGTTCGAGGTTCTAGCCAATCATTGGAGTTAGTAAAGTCTGGTGAAGAACAGGAAGAGAGAAGATGGAACATTTTTGATAAGGCTTTGCAGATAAACAAATACCAATGGTTATTACATCTCCTAGTTAACAAAGATAAGATGACCTTATCAACCAGTGAACCAAAGAGTGGAATGGTAAAGAATCAAATGGCCTAAGAATGAAGACAGCAGCATATCTATACTCTAAATAGCATGTCCATAATCCAAAAATGAAAGGAAACTGCTTCAACAATTCTCGTTCGTTCTAATTCTGTAGACTGATTTATTACAATTTGCCCACAAGGTGTTTTATGATATTTAAATGTAAATGAATCATGGACCTGGATGCCAAGGTATTTATCATACATGACCCTCTTATTAAAAGTGGAGATATGCAAATGACTGTATTTCTGGATCTCGAGAACAGGATGTACTTTATTTGCATTACATATTTGCATTAAATAGTGTATATCTCACAGTGGGCTGGAGGTAATTTGTAGTTTCTAAATGGCTAAATAAACTGAAGCAGCAAAGTATAAAACAGTATCATCTGCATAAAGACAGATTTGACAAACACACATGGAAGAGACATATCATTTATGTAACTGATGAACATCCCAGCGAACCAGAATAGATTCCTGTGGTATGCCATCACTTACTGGCAGGAAATGATATTGTTTTTCTGATAAAAATGAATTCAGTTATGCTGTCTCTACCCTCTGATAAACACCTGTTGAACCATTTGCAGCCGTCTCTTATGTAGCTGATCTATAATCTATAATTTAATCTATGAATGAGGCACAATGTTTCTAGTTGTCTAAACCCGTAGTTAAAGAATTCAAAACAGCTGATGTGGTTAAATGATTGCCTCCAAAGTTACACTGATGTGGACTTTGACAGGAATGCATTCAGTTGATTACGTGGAGAGACTTTTGAGGACAACTCCTCAAAAGTCAACAGGACATCTTGGAAATTGTTAAGGTCACTTCTACATCCACCCTTATTCAGAGGAGCCAGATGAGCTAATTTCCACATACTGTAATTGCTATTTACAGGAGAAGCGCATGTGGTAGCAGCAGAATGTCTGTTGAAAGCCAGTATCCCCCTGACTTAATGCTAAACGGCAATTAGATTACTTGGAGGTAAAGGGATGGTAGATTTATTTTTATTGAATTTGACTGCCTTCCAGAATTTGGCCAGGTCTGAGAAGGAATATGTGAGTAAATTCAAGTTGTATCCTGGCTTGGCCGCTTTGACTGCAGTTGTGCATTTGTTCCTGAAATGCCTAAATGCTAACCAGTGGGTTGGATCTCCTCTGCGGTCACCACCCAGGCTGTATTCCTTTCCTTAAAGAGTACTGCCAAGTCAGGAGAAAACCAAGGGTCAGTCTCTCTTTTATTCTAAACTTTTTAGTCACGCTAGCCGCATCACTCTATGGATGGCAATGTTGGTCGTTCAGTCGGACTATTGGCTGGATGGTCCTGAAATTTGGTACACACATTTATGTCCCCCTGAGGATGAATTGTAATATTTTCAATTTGTCCAATACTTTGGTTGATGACCAAATACTTTCAAAATTAATGACATTCCCTTCAGCCTCAACTGTACTTTGTGGTTAGTGCTAATTAGGAAATATCTGCAGGTAAACATTATACCAGCTAAACATCAGCATGGTAGCATTGTCATTGTGAGCATGTTGACGTTAGCATTTTGCACAAAGCACAGCTATACCTAATAACAGCTTCACATAGCTGCTAGCATGGCTATAGAATGTTTGTCTTTTTGAAAGGCACATGCTTTTTTATGACAGAAAGAAAGTACGAAGGACTGCAATACTTTTCTAAAATGGGATAATACATATCTGATGTCACATTATCCTCCCTTGAAAAAAAACAACAAAGAAGTCTTCAAGAAATTTTTCCTGTGGTAAATTAACCACCACAAACAAATGCAGTGCCCTTCATAGTGTACTGGTATAAACTGAAAACAATAGCAACAGCCTGGAAACCAATTTAAAACATGTGGTTTGCATTGAAAAGAGGTCAGCAGAAATGTAGAGTATAGGTGATTTGAAGTTAATTGGCTAAAAACATGCAAAACAGTCGGCATGGTCATTAAAGCAACACACTGAGACTCTCATTCTGTGTCAGCTAAATCTAAAAGGAGATATAGTTGATCTTTACTCAACAAGATCTTTTCTGCTCTACAGGGGATGCTGACTTTATGGGTATAAATCAGCAGGAGACCATCCATTCCTCAGACAGACTCGATAGCTGAGCTTTGCCAAAACGGCCAAAAAAAGGGCAAACTCCAGAATAATTTTAAGTGCTCATGACTCTGGGATAAGTCAGCCGACAAATTTATCCCTCATTAATGATAATAATACCCTTCTATGGCTATTTTCAGCCAACAGTGGTTGCCATCAGATACATTTTTAGCCTGCTTAAATGCTCCATGCTTTTTTCCAACTCTTAGATTCTGAGGGAAAATAGATGCTGGTGGAGAGACCTCAGACCGCAGCATGGAACTACGTCAGGCCCATTAAAACGCCAGAAGTTCACTAAGTATAGGGAGCACTCCTCACGTCGCACGCCGTTCCTCTCTCTCTCTCTCTCCTTCTCTCTCTCTTCCTGCGTGAGTATGTGTGAGCGGTGGTTATGAAGTCCAGGTTGATCTGTCATGTCAACAGGAGGCCGAGAGTTTAATGTGATGATGTAAATCGACTGTCATTCAGTTTGTACACCATCCCTTGACTGCTCCCAAACTATCTATTTTGTGGTCTACATTTAGCCTCGCTAGCTGCTGTGCTGTGCTGTGAGTGCATTTGAGACACAGGATGCCTGGAATCACTAATACTCCACACAAGTACGTCTTTAGTATTGATGCAGAATGGGAAAACAAATTTTATGCATTAATAAATATCAAATCACTTGTCTCAAAGTCCAGCCTTACAGAAGCATCAGAACTAATCAAACAGGAGAATCCTCCATAACACCAGAGTGTTTCTGTTGAAGAACAATGTGTAGGTTGAATTTCTTACTGAATTTACACAATTTTGGTTTTGGTAAAATATGTGTATTTCTATGTTTAGGCCACGAGGACAGAAAAACAGACAAAAAGTAAGCATTTTGAGCCACAGTTTCCCCTCACACCATGACTCAATTTCTCACTGTGCCCCATTATTTCTGCTATATATATCGATATTTTACACAAGCCACAAGGACAAAAATACAGAGGAAAAAGTTGTCATTTCGACCCACACCCTTTTTACATGGTGGCCAGTGAAAGTACATAAGGGAGTAGGACTCCCTGCCACAGTGCACTGCACAGTAGTAGGTGGTAGTGAGTCAGTTTTACCACCAGTTTTAGTTTGAATTTTACAGTTTTTCATCATGGTGAAGTGTTGTGTTTTGCACAGGTACTCCGCCAGGGAAAGTCTATACTTTTTTTCTCACTGTAAAATGAACAGCAATACTCAAGCTATCATGGCTGAATGTGTTTTGTGCACTGAGGAGACAGTGCCTCTATTGTCACACAGATTTTAATTTTCATATTTCATCATAATTACTGCTGTGGCAAACGTCTTCACAAAACTTCAGTGCAAATTTCACATAAAAAATATATCGTTGTTTGAAACTATAAATTAAAGGTTTACAAATTCTTTGTATATTTGTTTTACAGTAAACGATTTTCTTTACATTTTTGTGCATTGTTACAAGCAAAAAGGCATTCTTGTCCTTTTAAAAAAAAACTTGTTTAAATACAATCAGTCCATTTTATGGAGTCACATAATCCATGGGCAAGATTTGAAAATCAGTTTTTCAACACAGTGATTCACTAGAGTTGCCAACCTAGGACATGTCACATTCTTTGGATTTTCCCGGAAAATTCATCTCGAGTCCGTTACATAGAAATCAGTCCACAGGTTGTTATAGGCAACCGAGAAAGTCTGGGAAGGTCTCATTTTTCAGTTACATTACAATCCATTCACACATAGACAATCCAAAGCGATTAATACATGTAAAATGTTACATATAGTACCTTTTTTAAAGCTGAAATATGTAAGTTTCCATACATTTGCCCTCTCTGTGCCCTCTCTGATAATTTAAATGATGTATGAACTACTATCAAAGATGGCAGAACATCAAGAGTCGCATTTGTTCGATTTACTCTTCCACACAAAATAGATTGCTAAACAGATTCCCACTAAAAGGCCTATACAGAGAACATGACCTCATTACAAGACTACTGCAACATCTGTTTAGGGATTTTATGTATTTATTGTTGAGTAACACCAACATTATCACAGCACCATGGAAACATTTACTCCCACACGTGACTTTATCTCAAAAGGATTGATACCAAAGGAAATGAAAGGAAAACTAACTTTGCTAAATGATAGGTTTCGGTTGCTTGCCATGTTTTCTGTGTCCAAAAGGTGTGACAAACATTTTCACCAGCTGATCCAACACACCCTCTGATAATCCAGAGGGTGTGGGAGGGTCACACCTTTTGGATGCCAGGTATGACATGGTCATCTTACCGGTTCTGTTTTCGCTAAAGGCATTTGTGTAGAGATTATTGCAGCTAGTCATGCTGGCTACCAGCCATCTTTAAACATAACTTCACTGTGTACTGCACGTAGAAGATCCACATTTCAAAGTATTTATGTACACAAGGTATGACTGAATGCACACTGACAGCATATGAGGATGAACGGGTTACATATTATAGTGTGTATAGTTGTATACACACGCATCGCAAGATAATGGCTACAACAAGCTCGAAACAAGAGCAGGGTGAACTTTGCTCACATTACCCTTTGGCTACAGTTCTTGGCCCGGGGCAGGGTGAACAGGAATAACCTAGACGAGTTCTTACAATGAATCTCTGATTGTTCGTCGTAATACTGATGCTGTTGCCAAGGGACTTTCCCTTTCAGAGTTAACAAACATTATTGATACTTCTTAAACTTGTGGTGTGGATGCGTTTCAACTGTGTTGTGGGAAAATATCTCTTTTTATACACACGATTGTGATTCAGAAGGCATAAGGGTGAGTCTGAATGATTCCTGTGCAGGCAAACAGTCTCATGCATCGGGATGACGCAGCTATTTTAGTATGATGATTAAGAGAAGAGTGATTATTATTTTTTTCATTTTTTTTTAGGGCTTGGCCTGGAGACTTTTCTAGATTAAAGCCTCTGATATCTTGAGAGGGAGGGAAAGGGATGGGTATCAAAGGAAATGAAACAAAAACACTTGCCAAGTGACAGGGCCAACGTGACAGACAAGAACTGCTGCGTGTTTGAAACTTAGGAAAACAAGTAGAAATATATAACTTATCTATCTACCGTATCAGATTATTGTCTTTTACTCATAACAGATAGCAAGTGATTACACCAGAGGTATATCTCTCATTCTGTCCTGGTCTTATACATATAGACACTATTTGCATGTAACCACGGCAATGATGGCATCAGCTTTGGTTGCTGAGTTTGTACAGTAACATTACTCAGCACTGTACAGTAGAGTTTAATGGGGTGCAGGTATATCTAGTTGTGCCAGACAGGGCAGTGAGATTCTTTTTCTATACAATTTGGCAGCTTGTTCAGCAATTCATTTATGACAATGGAAACTAAATAGGGCGAGGTCCTGCCTTTATACCTTACTACTCTAATGAGTCGCTTCTGCTTAAAACCCTTCAGAGCTTGTGTGAGCAGGTTGTCATTATAAAGTAGTAATGAGGAGGTTGTAGTTCAGTTAAGGTAGATTAATCAAGTCGTTGTTTGACGTCAGTTACTCTGATGTCTTATGATGAGAGTGTCCACAGGCAGTATGTATTCAGGCTATTAGGCTATAACTGAACAAACCTCACAGTTTGACACTCTTGTCATGCTAAGTGTCTTCTTGCCTCATGTCTAGCTAAGATTCATCCTGTATTGTCATTGCTTTGATATTAAAACTATCACAATGAATTGCTGGCTTCTCTTCTTCATGTCCGTGATTCTGGGATACTGTGAGACTGAGGTGTTCATCCATCTCATCGCATTTGCCTCGCTCGGCTCTGCTTCCATGGTAATATTCGCAATATTGTGGCATATTCTGTTTATTTAAGCCAAACAGCAACTCAAAAACCCGACCTTAACCTTTATTCAGTTACTTCAATCCACTGAAATTGCATATATGATCAGAGGTCAGGTTCACCACTATACAAAGATCATCAAAGATTTCCCCTGCCTTTGACAGACACTTTCCACAAGAAGACTCCTTAGTTACTCCAAACCACACTTTGTTTGCACACTGCTAAAAATAAAAACATCACATATATACCTTATACAGCCCGGGCTATTGGGGCCTTTATGGTTGCATATAAAAATAAACAAGCGTGCTGTCATCCCAGAGGCTGTTATATTCTAAAGCCAGGCAATTAAAAATGTGCTGATAGTAGCAGGGCAGCAGCCGAGAGCTGAGGCGATGCCAGGGCTCCATATGTGCGAGGGGAAGAATGAACTCGCGGCTGAGGTCTCAGGAAAGAATTGCGCACGTTGGGTATATTTGGTGCAGTTTGCGTACATCGTGTACGTGATTGTATGCAGATAATGTGAACGTGTGTTCGAGTGTGTGTATATTTACTTTATGTGTCAGTATGTATAAATGTGTTATACTGTTTGCTTACTCTGTGTGTGCTACGTGTGTGTGTGTGTGTGTGGGTATGTGCTTCTGTGAGTGTTAGCAGCACACCAATTACTGTAAAAAAAAAAAAAAGAGTCCCATTACAGTAAAGATTATAGGGTAAGTTCAATGGTTGCACCTTGACAGCTTAATAGGGTGTGAGCAGGGCCGCATTGTTTGGTTTCTACGCGAGTTACTCAGTCAGAATGAATGGCATCTCACACATGTACACACGCATATACACGGGCTTGTTTGAGATGTGGCGTGTGAGCAGGCTTATGTACTCAATCACTCAACAGCGCTGATGACAGGTTGCGCACACACACACACACACACACACAGGCTCAGAGCCTCACACAAACTCCACGAATATGCAGCAGCCTTTCCCAGGAGAGCCTGTTCACACTTCACACTCTGTGTTCTGCAGCCAGGGTGGCCTGCACCGCTGCCCAACACCTACCACACTCTGCATTTAGGTAAACAGAAAGAGGAAATTCTATAAAATCTTATATAGGGTTTGCCTTTCCACTGTTGTGCTTCCAACTGTTTTGAAGCTAAAATTAGTTTAGGAAATGCTGCACATGAATTTTGGTCCGACTGATTTGCAGCACAGGTCTTTTGAAGAGGCAGTTCATGTTACAAAATGCACAAATGTGAAGTAATTCATGTTTACAGTGTAATCAAAGCAGAGCTGAGAAAAGCGCACAGTGCGCTGATCCTCCACCACAGGTTTTTTTTCTACCAGGTTACCCCCAGGGAGGTCCATAGATAAACACTTACTGTATGTTTTATCTGCGAATAAGTTTTAAAATCATTTTGGGTTTATTTTCATGTATGCATATAGCGTGAAGTGCAACTTTTTCTGTGTTGTGTGTTTTTTCCTCACCTGTGCCTCCTTGGTAACACAGTGACTCAGCATGCACGACAGTGGGAGGAACAGCATGATGTAGTAGAGGAGAATCATGGCTGTTCAGATAACTGCTTTGGTGAATATTGTGTTGTTTTAAGAGTTTGTTATAAAATATATACAATTGTCACAATTATAATAGAAATTGTCAATGCAGCCATGTAAAGGCTTAAAGAGACTATTTTTAGCCATGCTAGCAGTATCTAGGGATGCCACTGTCAGTCGGTCAGTCCACCTCTTTGATTCAGAGTGAAATATCTTGATAACTATCAGATGGATTGGCATGAAATTTGCTACGGATATTCAAGTTCCCTAGAGAATAAATTCTAATGACTTTGGTGATCCTCTGACTCTGACATTGTTGGTTTGGAGTGAAATGTCTGGACAACTATTAGATGAATTGGCATAAAATTTGGTACAGACATTCATGGTGATCATTTGTAACTTTGAAACTTTGATCCCTTGACTTTTCATCTAGCGCCATCATCAGGTCAACGTTTCTGTTTGTTCAGTACTTTGGTTTATGACCAAATACCTACAACACTAAGGACATTCCCATCAGCCTCAGCTATACTTTGTGTTTAGTGTAATTCAATGCAACCTTTGTAATCACTGAAGTTAAAAAAAGTTTTTAAAAAAAAAAGTAAATTGAAAAGAAAAATAATATTACCAAACCTCCAGGGTGGGGAGAGCACTACTGTTAAAGGCGATCATTGGAGCCAATAAGATTGGCCATGACTGTCACCAGCCTCTAACACACACCCACAGATAATTTAGTATGTAGTATGAAAATACTAGAACTGCGAACTGCCACACTTTGTACCCTGTGTCTTAAATTCAAATGAGCTCACTTACAGAGACATCATTTTCCTGCTGTGTATCTGTAGTATTGTTCAACAGTTATTCAAATTATGATGAGATGAATTTGATCAGCAATGTTTACAACGGCCTATCATCAAACTGTAGACATATATTGAAAATATAGCTTTGTTTTTTATTTCTTGGGCAGTTCAGACAAATGTTACCCATAGATCATGTGACTCCATAAAATAGACTGATTGGATTCAAAATGTTAAAAGAAAGGAGAAAAAAAAGTTTTGCTCGTAACAATGCATAAAAATGTATCAAGAAATCAAGTCCAAGGAAGCCCTGAACATTGTTTGCTAGAACACAGCTGAAATAAATACACACACACACACACGGGCAAGTCTGTAGCCTGCAGCATTCATCTTTGGACGAGGGGGGAATTCATCCTCTCGCAAATACAGACCAGTGGGCGAGAAACAAAGCAAACGCAAGACTTGGTGTGTCTGAGTCCTGCAGTCTGAGCAAGCAAGAGTCCTGTTTGATATATGATGTCACCGAAACTCAGCCTGATGAAAGAAGCGGGAGCAAACACTGCTGTTGTGTACACACACACACACACACACACACACACACAGATCTGTGCCTTCTTTGCCTCTGTGGTGAGGTCATTGGGTAAAGAAAACACTCCTCTTTGAATTCTTCCTTATCTGTGCCCATTTATCTTCCTTTTTTTATTCTAACTTGAAGCTTCAGTAATTCTACCTTTACCCAAGCTTTAAAAATGTAGCTTTTAGGTTGGTCTTTCCTGGAACTAGGTACTCAGGTTGCAAAAGTGGTTTGTTTGCCACAAAATAAGGAAGAAGTGGGCAGTCAGCACAAACAGCTCAATCCACAAAGTCTAAACAGACAAAGAAAAGAGCCACACCCACAGAATCTTTGTACAATCAATAAGCAATAAAGAGATACTCAAAGAGTTCAACTTTTGCATAATGAACATTTTGAAATTAATTGTGAAATTATGAGATTAATTTATTTCAGTTCAGATAATGACAAAGAGGAGGTGAGCTGAGGAAGCCACTTTGGACGAGGCCTGTAATTTGTTATTGTATCCGTCTGTGGCTCCTTGACTCTATAATCTACAGGGTGGGGTGCCAGAGGGTTTCACCCAGAGCCTTTGTCCTGTTTGGTTATTAGATCAAAAAGCAAATAAACAGGGATGAGAAGGGAGGTGTTTTTTTGTTGCTGATGTAGAAGAGAATAGAAGTTAAAGTAGAGGAAGTATTCTATGTATTGTATTTGTATGTGTTGCAGGATTAGTCTGGTGATATTCTGTATTTTTCTTGTCTGGTTAAATACAGTTAATTTACTCCATTATTCCTGGGTGACATCTCCCTTCATTACAAAGCACATGGGCACTGTAGTTTATTTTGAGTTAATACCACAACCATCATTCTGCTGTCGTAAATAACCACTAAGGCACCAAATGTGTATTAATCCGCAGCTGAAAATAGTCCCCAGCAAATGCCCAATTTATTCTGGTTTGAGTAACATTTGCTTAAAACTGTCTAACTGTTTTGTGCAATTATGGAGCCTTTTTTAAAGATGAAAGTATATATTTATGTTACCTGTTATGTTATACCTGTGAAGATATTGAGATAAAGACGAATGCATTGTTCATTTTTGTCTGTGTGTAGCATTTCTTGACAATAAGGAAAATATAGTAAGAACACCAGCCTTATCATTTAAGTTAGGTAACTATTCTGTCTTTCTGCCACTATGTCTTGTAGCGAACAAAATCAAAATTGCAGCACTCTTTTAGATCCAGCACCTACAGCTAAATATGGACTTGCTCGCAACTAGATTACATATTTCATCCTCAAGCTGGACATTTGCAAAACCAATTACCTCTCACTCAGAGCACACAAAGGGACAGAGAGACGTAGGGACCTGACCACACTTCTTTGCAGAATACATTTACCTGAAGTCATCTCGAGCTTTCCAAATGAGCCGGGTAACTGATCCTGCCAGCCAGCTGGTGCTGACGGTCTGTGGGTTTAGACGTGATGAGAGGAGCAAAAGAAGGAAGGGAACAGAGGATGAGAAAATGAGTATTAATAACATATTGAGGTGGTTACACTTAATGCTGCAGTAATTCTGAGCATCTACATCTGAGTACCTGCCCCTCAGTCTCTTTCTAACTCGTATTTTTTATTTATTTTTTGCTGCATTTACATTTTACAGTTACATTTTTAGGCAATACGCTAATGCAGTTTTGACTCACAGTGAGGAAGAAGGGATGGAAGGGAATATTACTTTAATTGTTTTTTAAGTATTGATATTAAAGTAATCTACCTTCCTCCCTCGCCCCACCTTTCATCATCTATACTTTTCTCCTATAATGGCTGCTGTTACTTCACCCCTCTCACCAGCACACACATCCCCTCTCTGTCGTGCCTAGACCCGTCTCTGTTTTATGTGCTCGAGGAGAGGGGTGTACGTCTCTCTGTCTATACTGTCTTTACCATGTCTGAACCGCAGGCAGCACACGCGACTTCCACTCGACCATTAATGCCTCCGGATCAGAAACAGGTGGTTAATATAATTCCATTTGAAGGCTTTTCCAACGCTGGCTGCAGACTCTATACACAGACCTAAAGTGGGAAAAAAATTCTCTTACTTATAAAGATTGCCTGAGCAAACGTTTTTGGTACCTACAAAACGCCATTGTGGGATTAAACATGTTAAGAGGATGTGTTGGTCTTCTGATTTTCACAATTTAGAAAAATACACATGCGTAGATGGGCGTGTTGTGCACACACAGAGTGAATATCACACCTGCATAACATGAATCTCTCCTTTCCAAGCAAGTACAACATGGATCTTGTTCGACAAGACAACAACATGCAGTGGAATCTGCTTTAATCTGTTGTTTTGCAAGACATATGTCAGATAAGAAGATCTGGATCTGTTTCATTTGTATTGTGGTGCTGTTATGCCTGTGTTAAACATGAGTCGGTAAGCAGAGTTCTCTCTTCATATCTTCCACAGCCACCAATGAAAAATGTATCATATGCAGTGACTGTAAATAAACAGCAGCAGGTGAACATCAAAACTTCTCATTAATCACTGCAGAAGAATGCTGGTGTCACATGAGCATTTATTTGTTTATCATATCGTTATGGTGATGGTAGAGCTAAAACTGAAGGCTAAATGCCAGAACACCCAAGGCCATCTTTTCACTCTATTTACACTTCTGGCAATGTTACTGTTATTATATAACAAGATAATATAATAAGACACTGATATATCACACATACTCTTGTTTGTTATTACCAGTGGTGGAAGAAGTATTCAGATCCTTTACTTAGTGTAAGTAATGTAGTAGTGTAAGTAAGTAAGTAAGTAAGTAAGTATTCCCACGAGGTAAAACTACTCCATTACAAGTATAAGTCCTGCATTCAACATCTTACTCTAGTAGAAATATTATCTGTATTATCTGCTAAATGTGCTAATATCAAAATTAAAATTAGTTAAATAAGTATTATAACATGATATATAACATTAGAGTACTATTACCAATGCATAAGCGTGTAAGAAGAGTTTAAATGTTGTAGCTGGTCTAGGTTGAGCTCATTTGAACTACTTTATACAGTATACTCTCTGGGTGTTTAATTTATAAAAATGAAACACATTTTACAAGTGAATCATATGTTTTGTGTGTAAAAGTTTTATCTGCAACATAACTAGCAGCTACAGTAGTCATCAAATAAAGGGAGTAGAGTAAAAGTACAATATTTCCCTCTGAAGTGTAGTGAAGTAGAATTGTAAGGTAGCAGAATGACAATGGAAATACCTCAAATTGTATTTAAGTTAAGTAATGTACTTAGTTACTTTACATTTATGAAACTCTACAACGCTAAAAGAGCCTCAGCGGTGATTACGTGACAAAAACAAAGACGTCACCTAAAAAATACAGTAAATTAAAATAGTATGATTATAATGAGAAACCACACTACTTCTTTGTTGTTTTATTTCAGGTTTGAGGCTCATTATGCTTTGCATCTTATTGTAAATGTCTTGCCTGGCTGGTCGCTTGGGTGTGTCCCAGTGGGTGGGGCTATTTAGTTCCAAAACAGAGCGCACAGTACATTTTGAAAAGCCGCACATAGCAGCACCTGGAAAAATAATGGCTGAAATCCTGGCAATGATTATAGAACTTATGAAACTCCTGCATGGTGCTTTATATGGGGGAGTAAAAAGGATAGAGTGGCTGACGTACTGCAAGGTACTACAGTTAGCTAAAGAAAGAAAGTAAGAGATGTGATGGAAGATTACAGCATAAATCAGTTAGTTAGATAGTAAATCAGTAATTAAGTGTTTAAGGTCATTACAGGGGCCTCTGTCAGCAAATCAACCAGCACTGATAGTTCATTGAATCAATGGAAGTCAATGGAAATGACTGTGCCATGGCTTGATGTCTGGATTTCTACAGGAGCAATAATGAGCTGTATGTGATCTATACATTAAAGGCTAAACATGGGAAAGACATCAGACCTATGGGTGAAGAAAATTAGGCTTTTTTTTCTTTCCTGTGTGAGTCCATGTTGGCTTAAGGAAACCTTCAAAGCTAGTGAAGTAATGCCAATTACACTACAATGAAGCTGATGTAATAACCGATAGAGTTTGACTGCTTTATTAAAAAAGAATGACATAATTCCTAATCCTACAATTTGAGCCAAAAATAAATGCTCAGCTGGTCAATTTGTTATCAAAAGAGACTGCATTTCCCCATTGCTTTCACAATATTTAGATGATTTGCCTTCATTTCATCCCAGATTTTTTCAGTCATTACTGTATGACCATGTTTTGACCTCTTGAATGGGACAGAGAGAAATGAATCCCACAGCAGATCCGAATGGTGAAGTGATAGTGATGGAAATGTGAAGGGAGCCAATAAAAAGGGGTCTGTGCTTTAGTTGGAGGCCCACCAAGACTGTGTGCAGAGAAAACAGGGGCAGGGAAGCCGCTGCAAAGACATTTGGGATAGTATCCACACAGGACATGTACGCTGAGGCTGATTTAAATCAGCAATGTGGAGCTTGGCAAGCTTTTTTTTTAAATGAAAATCTGTTTTCTGCCTCTTAGAGGTGTTTGTTGGATTGCACTGGCTGTTTGTGAATGGATTTTAATTTTCTTCTTATGACTTTCATACAAAATTCCTGCCAGTAAATGTCCAAAGACATTTTTTCAGCATTACAGTAGTCAAATCATGACTTCCCCTGTGCTCCTCCTTCATGTGGTTTTCAAGAGGTGTATACTGACAGAAATGGCCACAAATGGAAACAAAACAGGTGCTGCTGGCAGAGCATGAAGCTACACAACCAAACAGGCAACATATATATATTTATGATGTACATTGTTTTGTAAAGTGATAAGGATCACTGTTCGAAACACAGAAACAAACAAAAGAAAAAAAATCAAAAATCAGAATGTGCACTACGAACATTTTATTGACATGACCATTTGCACATTTTCTATCAATTCCTGTTTCCTCTATGTGGCGCTAGAGAACACACTCTAAACACGCATTATGTTGCTGTTTGTCAAGTGTGGACAACATGGAAATGGAAATTGAATAATGTTCATGTCACACAAGGGTATGGCTCCAAGAAGCTTTTTTTTAATTCATGGGATGATACATCTCCCTCCCAAATTTCATACATCTACGTCAAATTTAAAGGTGGGGGCTTTGATTTTGAAATCTTGCAGGGGGCGCTATCAAGCCATTTTGCCATACCCATGTCCAAGACCCATATGAAATGTAAATTCTCACCACTTCTGACACATGTTCAAAATTTTGTGAGTTTTCAAGTGTCCCTAGCCCCCTTTAAAGGGCTTCCTGTTTCACTGCGAAAATTGTCCGCCTCACCACAGCAACTGCGTTCCACTGAAACTCAAAAGCTTCGCAATTTAGCATCACACATGTCTTAAGGTTAAGCCAACCAAACATGAAGTGAATCTGTTGAATCCTCTAGGATTCTCTCTTTCTCCCTCTCCTCCTCTAAAAGGTACAACAACTGCTTTACCTTGGAAAACTGAAAAATGTAATTGAATCACCAGATTTTCCTTAAAAGAGAGAAAGGCTAACCAGTATAATCAAATGAAGTCCCTGGTTGGGTAAAGAAAATAGTCGTGTAGAGTAATGTGTGCAGCTTATGAGCCAAAGTAATGACTAACAGCTGATAAGTGGTAATATCTATAGCATAAATGCAGAGTCCAGTGCTGTGTGTTGCTTCCTTCCTCCTCCTCCTCCTCCTCCTCCTCCCTTCACTCCTCTCTGCTCCCCTCCCCTCCCTGTATCCCTCCTCCCCTCCCTTCCTGCTTTTCCCGCCAACTGAAATTTTCTCAACTTCATTTCACAGGCATGCTCTCTCTCTCTCTCTCTCTCTCTCTCTCTCTCTATCTCTCCTCTGACAAATAAACAGGCCTCACGTGAGCTCCTCTTCTACTCCGTCTGCAGAGAGGACACCGCCCTGTCTGGCCTCTGTGGCGACATGAGCCGCACCGGGATTGGCTGAGGCCGAGAAACTGCAGCGAGAGGAACTGCGAGTGGCAGACAGGCATAGCGTGTCTGAGACGAAAACACAGGGCGGCCTGCCAGCTGCTGTCCCTGAGGGGCGAGGAATGGAGCTGGAGAACATGGACTGAGTGCCTGGCTGGCTGCTGGACAAGTCAGTGTGAAGGGTTTCACACTGTACATCTGTTTTGCATGCACATTGTCACCACATGTTGAATACTTACAAAGTGCAGATGATTTTATCCCTTAAAATTAAAGTATTTTATTCTGGACCGTCAGCCTTAATATCAGTAACGCTAATCCCAGCAGTCATTTTGTGAGAGAAGATGTTGCAGTTTTTAAACAGATATCAAATTTAGGAATGAGAGCCTTCCCTTGTGGACTGGCTGAGTGATGAAATGAGTAGACGCTTCAACAGATGACAGATGCTTGAAACACCTCATGGAAAAAGGAACTAAATCACAGTTTTTGTCAGTTATAAAAGAGGTCTGGCAATCAGTGCTCTAAAATGTGAGTTTTCAAAAGCAACATGAGACAGCAGAGCACTATTTTTGCCTCCTGTTGACATCAAGTAATCTGTTCCCAAAGTGCAGCTGCGTCCAATCAAAAAAGCTGCCAAATTATTTAATATGGCAAGAGCAAAAAAAGCCTTAAAAGTCGAGACAAAGAGAAACAGTTGTCACAAATTGAAACCTAACCAACAGGGATACTGTGAACACTAATCGTTGCCTGACAGACTAAACCGCTCCCTCACTGCTGACTGATGAAGTCTCTAATTAACTGTTTAATTGTCCTGCTGAATCACTAATTGCTCCTTGTGATATTGTGAATTGGTATACAGAGCTACAACATAGTTTGGGCACACCCAAATATTATATCAGGTGCAAGAATTGTCATTGGTACGCAGCAAAAATGTCATCAACTGACCAGGTACAGTGAACATGAATTCATTACTTAAGTGAAGAGGCAAGATGATATTAGCAGTAACCCAACAAGCCTAATAAATAAACAAAGTCATAAAGTGCTGCTGAATCACCTGGGAAGGGCAGTAGCTATAGCCATCGGTCACCAATGGAGAAACTGAGAGACAGAAAGGAAAAGAAAGGAAGGATAGATGAGCCAGACACCAAAGAGAAAGATATTTGCTCCAAGGATTTTGCAAACATCCCCGCCAGTCTCTCCCTGCCACACCCTGAATCTCCCTCTTCTTCCCCTTTGACTGACAATTAGCATTTTGCTTTATGTGTCTGAACCTGCCATGATGGAGCTGCTTCGCCTCTGTTAAAAGTGTCTGTGTGTGTCATACAAATACTCTCCATTGACTGTATCATAATCTAGACCAATAATAGGGTTTTATTTGGTTGCACGTTGGCCAAGTGGTGAGACAGACCTCCAACAAGAAGGTTGAAATCCTGAGCTGACAAACATCCGCCCTTGTGACTTGGAGCAGATCGAAAAAGATACTTTGGATAATAGAAAGTGGTGACATTAATTGAAGACAAAAACATAAAAAGGTACAAAAGTGATACAACAGAAACACCTGTCTCTTACTTTAAATGATCCCTGCAGGTTTTTCCACTCTTTGCACTCAGGTGTCAGAGAAAACTTCCTCTTTCTTAATCTGCCAAGGTGCTGATTGAGCTTTTCACCATCTCATCACTTGATCAGCTAAAGCAGTTACAAAACCATGTCTGGGTTTGATGTGTGTAAGCCATTGAATTAAGGAGGATTTAGGGATGAGATTATATTTCTATGTGTAAGTGAAAGAAGAAGAAGAAGAAGAAGAAGAAGAAGAAGAAGAAGTAAGTGTGTGTGAAGTGTCTGGTTATGTCATAGCATTGCTTTGTCTTTTATTACAAGGAGAAAAGGTCTGTACTTGAAACACAATATGACGATTTTGGTTCATGATTTAAAATCACATGACAAAACATTGATTTTGTGGTTATTTATCACTGTTGATCATTTTTGCCATTTGTGTCACCTTGTTCACGTCTCAATTGACCATTTGCTAAGCCTCGCCCTCCGCCCTCATTAAGCTAACGTTAGCTCCTTGAGTTGGTTGAAAACATCGTCTCTCAGCTGACTCTTTTTAAAAGGAGAATCTGGTAAAAGCGGTCTTAAACATGCACATAATGGCTACATACTATATATTGTACTAAAAATCTGAGGCTGATCATGTCCCAGAGAAAACACCTTCTCATATGGAAATAAATATACAGCACTGTTCGTGTAGTGTAGAACGAAGTGTATAGTGAATTAGTCCTAATATTTATTTAAGTATGATAAAGAAAAATGTAAAATCAGACCTAACATAACCCTGTTTTGCTGCTTACCTTACATATTTGTTCATATTTCCAAACTGTATGTTTTCACTTTTTGCAAGACAAAGGGCTTTTAGGATGAGGAGTAACCCATGTGTTTGCCAAACATAACGCCATCTCAGGTAACGTTGGCTGGGGTTGCTGGGGTGTAAACGTCCCCAAATCTAATAAAGAGCAGCACAGAGCTGCTAGCATTGCCCTTCACTCTGATATATAATGTGATGTTTTTATTTTAACGTAATCTTTAACCCCACAAACTAACGTAGTTAATGAAGTGCTCCTTGGCCTTGGAAGTAATGCCAGATTAGGTTACTACTGTAGGTATTAAACTAGTTAGCTGGAAATGCTAATGATTGCGCCTTACTTTAGAACAGACAAATACACTGTTTAATCCATTACATTAACACTTTTGTGTTTTTGGTTTTAGAAAGGTTAAGAATTGACACCACCCTCCAAACTCTTTAAATGGCTGGTATCACTTACTAAAGCTTGACAGGCCTGCTGAGCCTAGTAACGGTTGCTAAGCTATGATTGGACAACTGCTGTTTTCGGGGAGGAGTTTAGCAGTTTAGTTTCAGTGCTAAGGTATACTGGTTTCAGATAAGGGGCCACAGAAATAATTACAGCCTACATATACATACATCAAGAAGTTCATTCAAAGTGTATTAGGGCGCGATGCATCGTCACATTGACCTTTGTTTAGAAACTTCCTGCATTTTTTTGGACTTCAAAAGATCCCTACGGAGGAGTCCTTGCGTCTCCAGAGCCGTTTGTCTGCCACCAGGATATGATGCATGATGTCACCAGATCCCCAAAAAAGTCCCAAAACTGAACATTCCTGCTGCAGGAATGTGAAGAACGCTCGTCGTCAGCCGTTTGCAGCTCCATGGGGTTATCAGGCAGCTGTAGGAACTGACCAAAGTCTTTACAACAAAACAGAAAAACAACCATCTATCTGACAGTGGCGTGTCTCGTTCAAAAGACCGGCAGGGTCAAAGGGTGTCGGGGTTAGGTGTGATGTACATGACAAACGGCAGTTACAGACAATAGGAGGATCTGTAGGAATGAAAGTGTGGACGGGTGAAGGCAGATTAAAATGAGAGGTCTTGACCCAGGCTAAATATCAAGCAGCTCAGTAATCTGGTCTCATATTACACGTGTGTTTTGTGTTACTTTGTTTGATGGTGTAACATGTCAAAGCAGAAAAGATCCCTAAAATTTTCTTTAAACCTTAAGTAATTATGTTTATATAGTAACATTTTTGGGTTAAATAGGAGGACAATACAGAACAGTGTCCCAAAAACATCATAAAATTGGGACAAATTAGGGATTTAACTTTAACTTTTCATCTGGATGTTCACAAAATACTTTTGATGCCACCAGTGTTACTGAGTAAACCAAAAACAGATTAAAACGCTATTTATTTATGTGGTACTTCATGGAAATGTTGCGCAACAACAAGAAAAGATAGATGCTGTTTCCAGCATCCTCCTCGCATGACTCACAAGCAAATATGAGCCTCACTGATGTCCTCTTCCTCCTTCTTCTTCTCTTTGTTCTAATTTTAAAAGCCTGACACTGACAAATAAATAACCTCTCCTTGGGGTTTCAAATGAGTCAGCAAAGCCTTTCATCACACGCCGACGTGTCAGTGGGCTCAGACGTCTGTAATTTGATCGGAGCTCAGAGAGAGCACAATTCCGGCCTTTGACCCCTGGCCAGGCTCTGCATCCTCTCATCTCTCGTGAGACGTGATGCAAAGCTACAGAGTTTAAATGCTGCCAGGCCTCCCGGACATCTGAGCACAGTTGCTGCTGTCCTCGGTGTGCACACAAGGACACGACACAGTCAAGTTACAAAATATGTCCCTCTGACTAATGTTAGTGATTGTTTTGCTGTTTTTGTGATTTTCTTGTCTTTCTGTCTTTCTTTCTTTCCTTCATGTAAATAGAACATGTTTATGATTTAAGCTGTCAGCCACTTAACGCTTTCATTCCCTTTCACCATAATCCTCTGAAGCTCTTTCTCTTTCTCTTCGTTACACATGTTTTCATGTTACAAGACAACAGTGGGGCAGCACTAACACAAACAGATATCCACCACTACCGCACAGTTAAAGACATGCTCATTAAGCCAGGAACACTGACATACAGTGTCCCAAGTCCATACTACATACTAGTTAAAGGGGGACTTCAGCGATTTAGTATTGGCTGAGATATCCTGATTTTTAGTCCCTAATATGGGTCAAGCTCCCAAAATGCTGGATCCTACAATTTCCATGATGCAATTAAATTGCATGTTTCCCTACACCTTTTTGTTTTTGATCCTAGTGGTGAGTAAACTGATGTTAATGTATAAAAATGTGGTGTCCCTCTTTAAGTATACTTAAAGGCACCCTGTGGAGTTTTTGGCCACTAGTTGCGCTATGGAGCAATGTTTTTATGAGTGACACGACATACATCCCTGCCGTGGATTGACGCTATTCCACTGAGTGGAGTGAAGAAGACAACTGCTAGCATGCAAACACGGATGTAATCAATGCAGGATTAAGGTTTTATGAGGATCTTTGTTTACCATAACACCCCACAGGGCACCTTTAAAAATGTCAGTATGCAAAGTAAATTTGCATGATTTTTGAATGTGCTGTTGATGCACACTATTGTTCCAAAATGCAATGCACAACAGAAATGAAAAAAACAACAACAACTCACAGTTGGAAATAATTAAAACTAATTGTGGACAGTGGTGAGACAGCTCCGGGAAGATCTTGGAAAACAAAAGAATATGGTATTGCATCTGTGGAAAAACTCTTTGGTTTTGGTGCATTGATAAGTTTTCAAATTTGAAATTGGCAGTAGCTCTACAATTTTTGGTATCATTTCCTCATAGTGTAAAACTGCAAAGTGCATTGGCATTCTAACTGCAAAAACATTATACCATGAAGATTAGCAGATAGTGTGTATTTTAAATGTATAGTAATATATACAATGTAAAATTGGGACACACCGTTTGCACACACAAGCATGTACAGTACACACACACACACACACACACACACACACACACACACACACACACACACACACACACACACAGACTAGAGTCATGATCAAAGACTACTGCACTAATGAGTTACATGCAGCACAGGGACAGTGAGGAGTGACTATAAGCACAGCTGTGACAGATTTATGCTGCACATAACCTATGTTGCCCAACGTACTGATAACCAACCGCTTTTACTTAAACTGAAACCATGGCATTGTAATGTTGTTGTTCACAAGCAGCTATCTGCGGCCTGCTAACCGTGATAAATCTGACCAACCATTTGAATCAAAACTAAACCACACATCGCCAAATATTTCACATAAAACATCTAAATGTCAGAGATTAATTCCATGCAGAAAGTGCTAACATGTTAACACTTGTTTGCATCTTGAGTGGGTTGTGTTTGAATGACAGAGGGGGTTGGTGTATGATACAGAGAGAGATAGACTGTTGATAACTGCTGTCTGGTGTAGCAAACCGCACAGAGCTGTGAAACCACTGCTGAGGTCTGAATAATGAGGAACTATAACTGTCAAGTTCAGACCCCCAACACCCACACACACACACACACACACACACACAGCATCTAAAACCCCTTAAATCCTAACCAGCATAGAACACTGGTTCAGTTGGTTTTAGGTAGAATCCCTAGCAGCAAAATGTAGTTTTATTCAATGAGAATGAACTATTTCACAGCTGGTTTGCAAAGTTAATAACTGACAGAAAAGTTGGACAAGAAAAGCCAAAAGGAGACAAATGTATGTGGAGCGATTGCATCATTCAACTTGTCCTGACCAGCCCTCTCTACATCAACAGACACCTGATCAATACTACACACACGCACACGCTCCACACACGCACATCCTGCAGGCACGCCAGTAAACTCTTAACACATGACTCACATGCCGTGGCCTATTATTAAAAGTGGGTACATGATAGACATGTGGTGAAAGACATGGCAGGAGCGTGAATAGAAGAAGAAGGAGGATGTCGAGGTCACTGGGTTCGTCCACGCTCCACTTACTGGTCATACCACAGAATCACTTCGAGCTTCTCCTCCTCTTTCTTTCTCTTCCCAACAGACGTGCAGCCTTACCACACACTAACGGTCTGAGTCAGAGAGCGGGCCGCTTATGAAATCCAGGTTTGCCACATCGCCCCTCTCTCAGTTAGATAAAAAGAGACATATGTCAGCTCCGTCTTTCAGCACTCATCCCAACTGCTGCACCGGGCCCATTCACTGCCATTATATCAGTCCCTGCATGACACAAACCAGACGATGTGTGCTTGTGGCCTACTTGTTGATACACGGACCATTTAATTTTCATGGTTCAGCTTTGTCACAACAAGCCGTTTGAACAACGTGAAGCATTTGGCAGATGTTCAAAAGCAATATGGACTGACTTATATTATAAAAATGAATGTGGCAGCACATATTACCACTCAGATCAAGTGTTAAACCAGGAATTTATGGCGGCAGAGGGCATTGTTGGTTTTGCTTAAAAGGGAAACAAAAAACAAAAAAAAACCAACCTACTTTTCGATCCAAATGTTTTGCACAGAGACATGCAAGCAGTCCGTGCACAGAGTGGTGCATTGGGAGATATCAGAGAACACGATCCAAAGCTTGAAGGAACATGGCGCTGCTTTATACAAATAAAATAAACCACACAATTAGAGTGAAGCTTTTTGGGTTTGATTTCAGTTAAATAAACACAGAAGAGTAACAGAGCAATGTAGCGGGCATAATGACACACAATTAGTTTCTCCAAAGTTTACATGTTGGTGTAGTAAAAGTTTCCCATCATTTTCAACATTCACATTTTCCACTAGAGAACCAAATCAAAGCCTGAGATTTGCAGCTGTGGTGTAAAAACATTGTTTGCAAATGAGCTGAACATAACAACAATGACAACAAAAATACTTAAGTCGCCATTGACTCCCTTACACAGTTAAAAGATAATGCCTATAATTAACATATATAAGCTCCAGTTGCACATGTACACAGCTGACAGTTAACAGATGTGGTTAGATTTTGCACTGAAAACATGTTTTTCACTTATTTAATGTCCTGTTACAGGACAAAAACAGGAGCAAAAGAGGGAATAGTGTGTGACATAAGCTCAGGCTCACATTACTGTGTACACATCTTGGATCAAGGCCATTACAAAAGATGAACAGACTCATCAAGTACAGTTTGCCACTTTTATTGAGAAATGAGATATATACAAACAATATGAATATCTGTCAATAAAGCTCATATCATCCAATAATTTACTTGTGGTAAATGCATATGCAGCATTGACATATCCCTGTCACTGGTAACAGCAAACCATTTTCATGAGTCACACTGCTCAAACATCCGTGTTAATGATATGTGCAACCTACACCCACCACAGCCAACATCCTTTGACCTTTGACTTCACAGAGAACACAGCTCTAATAACAAATGACAGTGGTGTCAGTCACAGCTGAATTTGAATGTCTCTCTCAAGTGTGCATGTGTGTTTGCACTGTATATGTGTTTACATCACAAATGGTATGTTTGCGCTTTCATGCAGTGTATAGAATACATGCAAATGTGCATGCATCTCAAGTAAGACTGAGACTTTACTTCTGGTTTCTTGCATTTTGCTGTGATGTAGAAAGTAAAGCCCTTACCCATTGCTGCACAGAATGGTTTCACTCTGCATAAAAACAATATTACAACAAACTGTGAAATTAAATGACCTTTTACTTTTACTTATACTAAGAACTCACTGTCTTCAGGGGATGCGACTCTATGTTCACTCCCTATGTTTCACTGAGTGAAATGATTCAGCAGAACAGGACAAGGAGAGTTATTGATGTGAGGTTGCCGCAGGCTGAGTGACAGACAGATGGCACAGAGTGCAACAATCAAACAAGAATCAAAACTCTCACTCTCACATTTTCTTTTTCTCTCTCTGTCCTTTGTCTAAATTTCAAAACACTTTATAAACTAAAAAGGTACTGAAGACTTGTCATACCCAATGTACGGAAACTACACTGTAATGTGATCTAAGTGGCCTAGGACATTTACTCTGAAGGAACCTAATAACTGCTACAAAGGTGGCTCATATTAGGGCTGAGTGCCAATTATCACCATGAGGTATAAAAGAGGCCTGGCCATCAGAACAGTGTGTGAGCACTTGAAGTAGCATGAGATAGCTAAGAGAGCTAGAAAATGATCCCATAATACAAGGTCATCAGTAAAAAACAAACCAAAAAGTAAAGGTGATTTAATATGTGAAGAGAAACAGTATCTGAAATAATGACAACATAGACCAAACAGCCAGCTTCAACAAAAAGACACCAAGGTCACAGATTAAAAATAAACAGGGCTATGACAAACATTATTCATGTCATGTATGGAGGTTTTGAGAAGTGATGATGGTTGGCATGCAGCCACTGTAATAGTGTGTACAAAAGGGATTTAGATACTTAAACTCATATTTCCCTGAACCCCACATCTAATGTAACCCAAAGAACACACTGATGGGCGTTTATTTCCAAAGACGTTTTATACTATAAATCATGTGCTAAAGAACTGGATCAAACCAATAACATGAGTCTGAGGTCTCAGTTTCAGGAAAAACCTGGGGAAATATTGAATAATGAAAGCGCCAAATGGTGTTTGTCTCCTCTAAACCCTCTCTTTTCTCAACAAACATCTTTTCCTTTATAGAGATGTAGTCACGATTGGCAGGAACGGCCTGGTGTGCTTCCCCCATTCTGACAGGTTTACCGACTGAAGGATACTGTGGATAACAAGGCCTGACTAGCACCACCCAGCCACATCAAAACTACATGCAGTCCCACTGAGCACATGCACATTCATTCTTTTTTTTTTTCTACAGAGGAAAGCAAGAAAACAAGAATCTTCTATCGCTGTCTCACGGCCAGTAACTTTCCTTCAGGGCACCCGTGGGAGCCATACATTTTCACATATGGCAAACTGAGTCTGGATTTTTATGGGGTGAATTGTTTTGGGATTCTGTGAGAAGAGAAGGAGTAAAACTTTAACTGTCTGTGGCAAGACAGAGCGGGAGAGAGAGAGAGCAGAAGAGAGAGAGAGAGAGAGAGAGAGAGAGACGTTTTGATCCTGCAATTTTTCTGTTGTGACATGAAAAACAAAAACAGGTCCAAGCTCAAAGCTATGGGCTGTCTTTTTAATACACATTGAGATGTAAAACTCTCTATTCTTTGATGTGAGTTTCCTGGAGATTCTCAGCAACACATTTCCAAGGAGTGTCCCACCCAAACATAACTGTGTGTGTGTGTGTGTGTGTGTGTGTGCGGAACACACACACATACTTACAGGAGGGGTGGCCCATTTAAATTCAGTGCTGCACTACGACTAAGGTTAGGTTCTGTTCAGGGCTTCTGTTTGCAGAGACAACACGTGTTGATACACATGTCTCTTAATCTTTACAGTTTGACACTGATTCTAGTAAGATAAATATGCCTATCTGACTGCAGAAACCTAGAAAAAATTAGAATAAACGTTTTTTTAAGCCTTTGAGTTTCTGAGAGTTTTGGAGTAGATGTTGTGTAGGCAGACATACTTGAATACACTGCCCCCTAGTGGACCACCAACTAGAGGTTTAAATACATACAGTATATGTGTATACTGTATATATATGTTTTTGTTCATGTTGAGTCTGGAAGCCAAATGTCCATTTGTGTCCACATTTCTTTGGTAATCAATAACTGCAAAATAAACACCAGATCTGACAGCAGCATTTGCTTGCAGAGCATTCTCGCACACATACAAAATGAAACACAGTCTAGATTTGTTTGTCTTTACCTGGTATGACCTTGCGATAATGAAATCATGCATGCATATCAAGGATAAGTACACTCTTAGTTTGGATAATATGCGCACAGTATAAACTCAATGACAGAATCTTGGCTGAGAGACAAAGGAGACAATTTCACATCTGATTACTGCACAAGATAAAAGAAAATAAGTCAAATATGCTAATAGTTAAAGGCCCTGCACACCTGTGGTACACCCACACAGGTGATTTCACTTATTTTGGCTGATTAGACCTCTTGAGTGTCGGCATACTGTTTGACATCTCCGTGACTCTAGTGTTAGCTTGGTTACACCTGCTAGAGTGGGACAAATTACACCTTTATCATTCTTATTAATTTGAGGAATCCAGTGACCAGCATGTCCCAGCCCACCTTCGACCTGAGCAGAAGTCTCATCAGCCGACATTGCTGAAAACAACTTTTAGGGGTGGTACAGGGTCTTTAAAAAATGGGGGCATGCAAATGGGGATCAGAGTCACGAAAGGCCAAGCAAATGTGAGTTTTTATTCAAAAACACAGACCTAAACACAACCTGGGACGTGACTTTTCAAAGCCATAAATGTCAACACTTGGCAATACAATAGTTGAGTCACTGGTATCTTGCAGGTTATATTCTGGTCATTTTTTTCTATGGGGCTGTAAAAATTGGACCTTTAACAGCTTTAAAGGAAGTTCCTTCAGTATAAGCTTCTATTACTGTAAGTGTGCCTTATAAAACCACACCCTCGTCTGGGAGGATAACGTCCCTTACTTCCTACTCCTACTTCCAAACTGCTTCATCAAAAATGAGTTGGCCTTCCTTTAACTCTACTTTTGCTTATGTATATTTTTACTTTTGAAAGATTTATGATTGTCTTTTAACTCTAATATTTACTCATGTGCACTGTGGTTTATTTTTCTAGTTAATGGAGACTGCTAATCTCAGTGGGATCCTGCAAAATGAAGGTTAAATGAAATAAAGTTTTACTCCCACGTTCCTTCCACTCCTCCCTCCTTCCCCTCCACCCTAAACAACCTGTAAACCTCTGATTTATTGTTATTGCAGCTGAGCTGAATCAAAGGGTGGCAGGGGCATAGACAGGAAAGGCAGTGACGAGGGAGGGACTGACGTGACCCAAGGCTACGATCCGCAGACAGAACATGGACTTTTAAATGGAGGAGGCCGAACGTGTTAACGTGTCTGTCGCAGCAACCTCCATTTCCTCATGTGGGCCAGTTGTCGTCTAGTAGGAAATCAAACTCATTTCAGAAGGTTCAAGGACAAAGTTGGTATTTACTGTGATAGGGATCCCTGCGTGGGTTTGGTCTGCTATTCTACTTAGCTTTCCAAACTGTCTTCCGTAATCATATTGCTACCTAAAAATACCAGAAAGCTTGGACTATTTCTGATGGATTCTGTCAGAAAATCACAAGCACTGAAGCCAACATCAGGGCTTCCTGCACTGATTACATATTCCTAAGCACTATGTGCAGCATAATCATGTTTTTCTGTAACCAACTTTTTGTCCAGATGGAACCCTCAGACAAGTATGACAAGTCAGATGGCACAGACCTCTCAGTGCCAAAGTCACATGATTATTGTTCAAAAGCCTGGAGAGCAGTAATTGTCCAGATGTTTCATAGTTCTGACCCTCTTTCAACATGATACAGCTGTATACAGCTGTGCTGATTGACTGACTAATTCACTCAACAAAAACCTGCTGGGAATATGTTTGCAATCAAAATGTATAAGCCTTTCAATATGGTGAAGAACTGTTTTCATATCAGCAATGTTTTCTGGTGATACCCCATAAGTTCTTTGTTCACTGATGTAAAAGTTCATGAGTCAAGAGCAGTTAAGAATGAACTTTTTCATGTTCAAAAGGCTTGAAAAGTTTATATTTTAGCCATGTTCTGTATAAATGGGCTTTTAGTCTGTCTGATGGCACCAAAATCTCCTCACGAGGAGGACGTGATCTGACAACAGCGACACCTGCGAAATAAGTAGCTAACGTTACTGTACATTTTGATAATTTATCAGTTAATGTTTAAAAGATTTTGAGAATAATTTTACAGATTACAATCTTTAAAATGAAGGCATGAACTTGACTCTGCAGCCACCGTTTGCTAATCCACGTGGTTTAGCAATCCATGTGCTCAGTTCCATAATAACGTAGAACTTTTTCTTCTTCATTCTTCTAATATTCACTGTTGTCAGGGTTTGGATCAACCAACCACTTTGCTCGAGATTTGGTTTGTGCGTATAATGCCATTCTCTGCATGGCTCTGCAGAGACGTTTACGTATCAATTAGTAAAAATGTCAAAGCTCTGACAACCTCTCGACTCACATTTTAGAATATTTTTAACTATGCTTGCATGGCTCTAAGGATGGCAATATCTGTTCACCACTTTGGTCCAGACTGAAATATCTCAACAAATTTTGTTCAGACATTCATGGTACCCAGATTGTAATAACTTTGGTGATCCCTTAACTTTTCATCTATCACCACCATGAGGTCAAAATTTTAATTTGTCCAATACTTTGTGGTTTATGACCCAATACCTGCAAAACCAATGACATTCCCATCAGCCTCAACAGTAATTGACGTATAGTATTAATAAACAAATGGTAGCATGATAACACCCTAAATTAAGACAGTGGATAGTAAACATCAACCTGCTAAACATCAACATGTTGGCATTGTCACTGTGAGAATGTTAGCATGCTGACGTTAGCATTCAGCTCAAAGCAGTGTTGTGCCTATGTGCCTCACTGAGCTGCTAGCATGACTGTAGAGTAGCAGATTTGAACTACAGTGGAACAGGCTCTGGCTGGGATTTGGCTGTAATGATGCGAAGATGGCGTGTATCTGTAGTGTGTCACCACTGATAAATAACCCATATCTTAAAGCATGGTTTGATGTACTAATAAAGTTGTCACTGTTCTTCTGATACTTGCATTCTGGAAGTTATAGCCTGTGTGTTTAATGGGTTTCAATGAAGCACAAGCTGTAAATCTTACTCACCATACAGAGAACCATGTTATTTTTCAAGTCTGTGAGAAAATGAGTATTACATGTGTGAGGTTTTTTCACCAGAACACTGAGTGTAACGTTTGCACTGCGTCCCCCTTGACCTGTTGTTTCCTGCTTCCTAATGCCCACCGTTTCACACGCTAAGTTCCCACCATCCACCTCTCTGCCTCTCCCCCTACCACTTTTCCTGCCCTCCATGCAACTGCCTCTGCTGCCCTATATCCACTTACTGCCTCCTTACACACCTAAATCCCTCTTCTCTTCTCTCACCACTTTAACCCCCTCCTCCATCACATCTTAGCTAATGCCCCCTTTCATTTTCTCAGCTCTCTGCTCTTTCTCATCACACTTCTGTCCTCTCTCTTCCCTTGCTTCTCCTGTTCTTTCTCCTCTTCTTCCAGCATTTCCCACACTGTACACTTCTCATCTCTCTGACACCATATCTACCTTCTGCCCTCCTCGTCAACCGTGAAATCCACGTCCAGCTGAGTTCTGTTGGGAGCCAGAGCTACCAGATGGCACAAGATAGGAACGAAACATCTGTGTTACCCAACTCGGCCCAAACCGGGCTCCGAAGGATACGCAGCTGTATAAACAGCTTGTGTGTAAAAATGCAAGCTATGCAGCCAAGCACAGGGGTCCTCACAGGTCGCTATGAAAAGAAATATTATTAATAATGATTATAATGACAGAGGAAATACCTTAGCTTGAGATGTGACTATGTGCTTGTGTGACAGTGGGGCATGGGAAAGATGAGAGAGGCCTCGGGCTATACTACACACACACACACACACACACACACACACACACGCACTCACACAAATGATGATGTGTAAAACGCATTCTACTGCAGTTATAGTTACATATCAACACTGGCACAAACAATACTTAAAGGATTGATAGTTTGACTGTCTGTGCATTAAATATGAAGCTACAACCAGATGCTGATTAGCATTAGCTTAGCATAAAGACTTGAAACAGGGGAAAACAGATAGCCTGGCTCTTTCCAAGGGTAACAAATCTGCCAACTCAACAGTTAACACATTATATCCTGTTTGGCGTTATATCCTCCTGACCACGAGATAGCCCATCTCATAACGCCTTGTAAAACCACAAACCCAGGCAAGGCATTTCTGCGTGCGGCCTTAATGCAAAGCTAAGCTAACCAGCTGCTGGCTGCAGGTACATATTTAGCATACAAAAATGAAAATGGTATCAATCTCCTCATCTAACTCTTGGTAAAAAAGCGAATAATGGTATTTCTCAAAATGTCAAACTATTCCTTTAATATAATGGGGAAAATAAAAAAGTAATAAAGGGATAGCTCATTAATGCATTCTGACCACTTTCAGTCACTTAAAGGTGAAGAACAAGACAAGAAAAACTAAAAATATGTTAAATTCTTAGTGTACATGCAAATCAGAGTACAACATTTTTAGACAGCACAACAAAGTTGGAATTCTGGTACTTTTTTTTTTGCATTTTATAATATGCAAAAAAGTATGCATGCACTGATAAAACTCTGGTACTTCCCGAACTTTCTAAATGCAACTATGCATGAATATATGTATGAAAGCTAACAGACATACTGGCACACACTCAAAGTACCTCAAAAAGTCCCTTCTGGTGAAAGTTGAAGCGAACACAAAGGCCAGGATATAGCACAACAATGGGGCAGCACACAGTACATGAATGACTAAGCCAAGCTTGATGAGTTTGGGCTAAACTAGGATTACCTGCATGTGGACTGTAACACAAGTAACAACTCATATACGGTCTGTCAAAAATCAACAAAAGCCTGATCTGTCTTATGTCAGTTCAGTGTACATTTTGAAGAAACACAGGTTTGGGCTGTTCTGTGTTTGTGTTGAGTGGATTATAATAGTTTATCTCACAGGGAGCCATTGGCCTATTCTCTTTTGCCTCAAACTCCAAAACAACACTCAGGCCCACTTGAGAGTACTCTGGGCTTGGATGAGTTTTGCCTCTGGCACAGAGTCATCGGCACAAGAATCTGGCTGCCCTCCAAAGACAATATTTGTCAGAGTAGCCTTATTTCAAACCTTTACTGTTTATTACATTCTGCAGCCACTTTTTTTTAAATCAGAGATGGGGTTTCAGATTCAACCTTAAGATTCCAGTGAAAAGCCCTTTCATGTTTTTAATCACTCTAAAAAATGTTCAAAGGGTACTGTAAGTGTTTTTAATCAGCACGCACAGCTGCACAGAGTGGAAAAAAGCATGTATTAATTTTTCATTCTCTTCATATGGTTCAAATAATTTTCTTTCGGTATTCTTTGAGACATTGACTTGAAGAGCTTCCACTTTACGTGCCAGCCCAGTGGAGAGGGAAGATGTAAGCAATCTGGATTTGAGAACAATTATGGACCACACTGAAAAAATTAGAATCTCACCCAGTTTTAAATTCTTACTTTTCTGAAAAACATGGCAGCTGGATGGAAAAAGTTCAGATTCCACTGCAACTCCAGATTTAGATAATCCTAGATTTAGTCCATAGTGAATCTAGAAATGATATAACATCATTTTTGCAATTGCTTTTACAGAATAAAGGTGCAAAGATGTCAAATTAATCTGCTGGGAAGTATATTTTCCAGTGCATTCATAGACTGAATAATCAAAAACGACACAATCTAAACCCCCTGACCCTTGCTGCTGTTTGGTTACACAGACATTTGGCTCCTATTCAATTGAATGCTTTACTGAATGCTTAAAAAACTTCACAGACAATGGTAACGAGCCTTTTAAGTCAACGCTTTGGGTCGGGTATCAAAAGGCGCCGTGTGATAGACCCAAATGCGCCCAGTGTTTAGAGCTGTCAGCTTCCTGCACCTGCAGGCTCGGCATATGGCAGAAGTCTGGACCTCCCATGATAAGTCAGTCACAATAATGCAAAAAAACAAGCTTCCCCCAAGTGTGCGTGTGTGTGTGTGTGAGACAGACAGAGAGAGAGCGAAGGAGAGAGACCTTTTCATTTAGTTGTTTTCTGAGCTGCACTGAAACCACTTGACTGAGTTGAACACGTCATTTCAAGAGTCTCACCACAATTTCAGTAGAAATTTTAACTGTTACTTATATTGTTATGTTACTCAGATTTCCTTTAAAATCAAGATTAATAATTAATGCCATAACTGCAGTGAACATCCATGTTTGTTTTTTGCCTTTGTAGCCATCTTCACTGTTAAAGTCAGCTCCCTGGCCTTGCCTCTGATGGATAAAACACACCACAAGACCAGATTATTCTGTCTTTTCAGCAAGAACATCAAACTGCTTTGAAGATCAAAGTGACGTGTGCGCCTTCGCATCTGAGCGTGCGCCCTCACATTTCTGCATTTGGTGCCAGCTCCTTCCTCTTAACTGCGGCCTGTGCACTGTGGATGGCAGGCAGCCACGGCTCAGGTTCTCCATCATAAAGCAACGGAAACCCCTTCTGTCCATTGTTTGAAAGCTCTCCCGATGGCACACCAACCACAGCTCTCAACGGCGCAGATTTGAAAATGTTCTGTGTAACGTTAATAGAAAATGAGTGCTGAGGTCTCCCTTGAATGACTTTCCAGCACATTAGTGCCAGGAAGCCGTTCATTTTAATGTCAGTGGTGTATTAGCACTGCTATATAGTGTTTTGACTGTAACTATCCCAGCATTTACTCTAAATATACACACAGCATTCTTCTTCTGTCGAGCATATCTTTAAGGCATAGTTAAGTAATTACTGGAGATTTTAAAATAAACACATCCGGTGCACAGACTCGGGTTTTGTTAACAGGACGACGGTTACCACCCTTTCATGGTGTAGATCCAGCACTGTATAACACTTGAGTCGAAGCCCGGAGAACATGACACATGAGCTCTCTCCGGAATGAGGTGGAGTGCTGCTCAGGGCTTCTGTCCTGCATCTCAGCTCTACAGTATCCTTCATATTTCACACTGTCTTAGTTAAAGAACTTTTCATTTTCAAGGTCCTGGTGTCCTGGTTACTTAAGCAGACTGGCATTTGTGGTATGTGACCGCAGTGCTGCGCATTTAAATCTGGCCCATGTCATGCCCCTCAATTTTCTCCTTTTCCTGTCTCGCTTCAGTGCAGAGACACATTAATAAAAAATACTCTTTGGAAAAAGATCAGCAGACCAGACTATCAGTTAAACTGAAAAACTACAGAAAAATAGAAGGGAGGAAATGCTGCACTGGGTCATACTGCAAATGTATTGTCTTCATCTTCATCATGTACGGAAAAAAGTGTACAGTGTATGTTTTTATCAGTTCGTCCAATATCATATGAAACACACACATTTTTGTGTTCGTCTATAATTAACAACCCTATATCATTACTTTGAATTTTACATTTGTCAGATAACAAAAGTGACCTGGCACTTATGTTTGGAGTCAGATTTTTTGGGTTCTTTTAGATAAAACTATGGTTTTAGGGCTAGAGTAAATTAATTAAATAAAGTTTAAAGCCTTGGTCATGCTTTCCTATGAGTCTACAGGCATGCTAGTGACTCTGTGAGGCTTTACTTAGGCACAGCGGTGGTTTGAGCTAAATGCTAACGACGGTATGCTAACAGTCTCAATGACAATGTTAACTTGCCAAGTTTAGTAAGTATAGCGTGACCATGTTCACCATGTTAGTGTAGCGTGTTAGCTTGATTGCATTTGCTTATTAGCTAAATGTAAATCTAAGACTGATGGGAATGTCACTAATTTTGCAGGTATTTAGTCATAAAAAGATGTATTGGACAAATTCAGATTTTGACCTGATGATGGCGCTAGATGAAAGGTTAGGGGATCACAAGTTATCCTAAAGGGAACATAATTGTGTGTACCAAATTTCATGGCATTTGTTGAAACACTTCATTAAAATCACAAATGTCAACCTCATGGTGGCACTAGTGGAAAAGTCAGGGGATCAACAAAGTCATTAGAATTCATCCTCTGGTTACCATGAATGGCTGTACCAAATTACATGGCAATCTATCCAATAGTTATTGAGCCTGGACCAAAGTGGTGGACCAATCGACTGACTGACCCACATTGCCCTCCACAGATCCGCACAGCTAGTGGGGCTAAAAATACATACGTGCCATTTTTCATACGTGCATGTTTACAAAAATATGCCAGACAAGACAAAAATGACTGGCCCCCAGCTACAGAAGGTTTAATTAAATGTATAATTTAGTGCAGTATCTCCATTGAAAAGAGGGCTTTTCAAGGTTTTATTAGTATCTGTTAAAGCCATTGTTTCCTCAGTCTGCGTGGTCTGTAAATTCACTGTCTTGGTATTCAGCCTGGCATCCACTGCGCTCGGCTATCATCGAGGCCAATCCACACAGTCTGGCACCAGTCAAAGGTATTACAGTAACATCCTGTCCTCTCTTCACAAAGAATGCTTGTTTTGGCGTACATTTGGATGTGCTCTCCATTAGAGGCTTTAACACTCTCACTCACTGCATTATCTGCACTCATTAATGACTGTCAAAACACGGGAGGAACATTGCCAGACGTAGAGCAGGATACTTGACACCACTTCTAATCTTTGCCTGCTTGAAATACCAAGCAGAAGTAGGTGACCAGCGGTACACACAGAGAGAGATTGTTGAAATGATGATGATTAATGGCATTGAAGTGGCTTCAGTGCAACTCATTGAGTAGTGAAATGGAGCCTGAGTAACCATGTGTTTGAGTGACTTCTGTATGCTCTAACTCTCATATATTTTTTCACATCTTTAACAGACCAGTTGTGTTTATTGTCATTTTTGTTCTGTGTTAATTTTTGGTTTTGTTGCTTTATTTGTATTTATATTGTTGTTGCATTTTGGGAAATACGCTTTCTTGGCAAGAGTGCAAAAAAGTGTATTTCCCAAAATGTCAAAGTATTCCTTTTAAGAGCAACAAAACACCAAAAATGAATCTTGAACAATCCAATTTCATTTGTTTGGCTAAAAATGATAAGAGTCAAAAACTAGCACTTTGTGTTTTCACCATAAGGTAATTTGTAAGAAGATTTAGCTCCTCTTAAGGTATTTTCTTTAAGACCCTACAATAGCTATTACAATAACCCCAATTCAAATGTGATGTGATGTGTTTATATAAAATTAACATGGGTTAGATGTCTCAACTTAAGCAGAACATTGACCAGTATAAATTAATACCTGTTCAGCTTTTTATGAAATTATCTTAATAAACTTGAGCACATGGAGTGTAATTTTTGCCAAGTGGTGGACCATCCTGATTAAAAGACTCATGTAAGAACTGGACCTCCCTGGCATTTCCTCTCAAACACCTGCATTTAAAATCTGTTCTTGATCAGGTCAGGTTAATTTGACCACACTCCTGCCTCACATGTGCTGCATGTCCTGCCAGATACCCCTATAACTGCCTGCGATAGGTGAGAGGTGGAGCATGCCATTAGCTCGGAAGCAGTGTGGTTGGGAGGGCGTGTTTGGGTCAGCCATCTGCTAATTCTGATGGTAATAGCCTGTAGCACCCTAAGGCACTCTAGTATATATTCCGTTTCTTAGGTAAAGCTTTGTTCTTCTGTTAAATGTTTCTTTACACACTACATAAGATCATGCGCTTCTAAAAAATTCAGTCTGAAGTTCTTTCTTTTGAGACAAACTAGCAAAGCAGATGATAGTGATTGGAGGCACGCTGCATTATTAAGGTTCATTTTGCGAGCTGTTTTCTGTTGCCTTTATAATGAGCTGGTCCTGGGCCCAAACCCTTGGGAGCATTATAATCACAGTTTAATGAGCTGTATCAGGACCAGGTCCGAGAGCTGAGGGATTTAGAGAGTTCCTGACAAGGCTACAGGCCCTACAGTACCTGTTACCCCGAATGCTCCCATAACGAAACATCTGGATTTAATGGCAATAAAACACAATTTGTCAGCTCATATTCATCAGCAAATCGGTTCCAAAAAATTAAGGGCTACAGTGTTGCTTCATTTATCTTCTGCAGCAGTTCTCCAACTGTTTTACACATAGAGCACCACAGGTGGTATGTGAAATGCATCCAGGTCGTACAGCAGTATATGTAAATTCTATTACTGTGGCATTTAAATTACAAATAAAGAATGTATTTTGTCATTACAAAAGAGATTTTGTGGTGGGGAAGAACCGTGTGGTGTTGGTCAAAAAACAAACACATATTACGTGACAAGAAATACAGCTGACTAGGTGCCACTCTGTAACTTGTAGGATTATTGACATGGCAGATTACGCTAATAAAATGATGCTAGAATGCACTGAAATGAGCGGGTGCTTTCCACTACGGTAAAATGAGACAACAGATGATGCCAGTTTGGCCAATTAGCTTGTCTGAAGCTTGTTTGGGCATTAGAATGAGTTGGGGTATGAGAATGAAAAAATGCGTCAGAATTTGTACAGATGGTGCCAAAGCAATGACAAGCAGACTAAGTATTACAGGATGCGGATTAAATGTTGCCTAACATATGATGTGGACACATTCCAGCATCTTTAGCAATGAAGAAAATGCCAAAGCTGTGTTGAACTTGTTGTTCAAGTTTGTAGTTGTGTTGAGACTAGACCAGTAAACTCACATCTCTTCAGTTGGCTTTGTAATGATTTGGGAGTGGATAGCCAACTATTGCTACATACCTGAGTCAGATGGTTATCAGGGGCTGATGAGCCAGTATGTCAAGCAAAATTAGCATGATGGCTATGCTCTCTTGCTTACAGGGTCTCCCTTGGACCACTTCTGACATGTCTGACAAGGTCATGAAATTTTAGAAGAGCAAAGGCAAATCTGCTTACCGAACTTTAAGAATCATCTGTACACATGACACATAATGCTGCAGTTGAAGTTTTGATTATTGTGGACCTCTTGTTCCTGGAAGATCTGGAACAGTTGTTTACCTTGAAGAAACGTTACCAGAACATGAGAACTGGAAGAACTCAAACATCAAAGTAGACCAGGAACTCCTTTAACATAATGCCACAGACAGAAAAGTAAGAGGATCTCAGTGATATGAAGCAGAAGTTGTTGGACTTTTACTGAAACAACATTCACTATTTAAGTTCTTGGTTCAAAGACACAATGAATATCCATCCCTCTCATTAAGGGCCAAGGCACATATTGATGCTCTTATTGCAATCAAGACAAAGTATGGATGCTGAAGCTAAGGTCAGTTCAGATCAAATAATTTTTATTACCCTCTAAACAGTTACACATTTTACTGTAATTCATACAAATTTGTTCTGTCTGTGGACCTGTCTCTCTTGCATACACACCGTCTGAAGTGTCATGGTCTCCATAGCCAGGTCAGGATGTATTTTGGTTCCTTCTGAGTGGAAACTGACTGGAAGGAGACCCTTCCCCGGAGGCAGCTCTCTGAGCCACCGACAGCCAAGACGTATAAAAGGACAGAGTGTGTGTTTGTACAAGTGTTTCACATAGGACCAGACCCAGACATATTTCTGAATGAGACTAAGTGACGGACGATTTTCGGAATCACAACTTTTTTCCTCTCTGAAGGGTCCAGTCAGAGTCCAGGGTCTTCAGACGCCTGCCTCACTTCTCAGGAATTCATCGACAGGCACTACTACAGTTCTCCCAAGTCTAATTTTTCTTGCCTGGATCAGTAATGGACATTTATGATGGTGCCTGTCATGGTTGCTATGACATTTTTGATGCAACCAAAGAAGCTTCAACAGAACAACAACTAGACCACCCGCTCCCAGGTCTATTTGAAATTTCGACACCTAATTGATTATAAAAGCTGCTGAAATGTAAACTGCATTTTTGCAGGTCCGGCCAAGTCCTGTTGTTTACTACAGTTGCTTTCTCTTCATATCTTTGGGCTTGAAAGAGAGAAGACAGAAAACTATGAGCAACCGGCTCCACTACTCTGATCGGATCTAAACCAATTGATACCATGTGTATAAGGAGGTAACTCAGAATCAGAATCGGGTTTATTGCCAAGTAGGTTTTCACATACAAGGAATTTGCTTTGGTATTTTGGTGCATAACAATAAACATAGTAAGAGAAAATAAAAATGATTTTAAACTACAAAAGTCAAGAAATATAAATATAAAATTATTAAATTAATTATTAATTAAAAATATATCTGTTTTTAGAATGAAAGAACTGTACAGTTTATGTAGGAATGTGCAAAATTTTGACAAAGGAATGTGCAAAAATTCACTGTATGAAGTATAAGGAATAAGGAATATGTGCAATATACAGAGACAATAGACAGATGAGACAGATGTGGAGACTGTACGTTAATGCAACGTGTGGTGTCTATGGGGTGGGATAAGAGTCCGTGTCAGTGGGGGTCCCGGGTCTTGTTGATAAGGCCAGCTGCAGAAAGGAAGAAACTGTTCTTGTGGCGTAAGATTTTGGTCCTAATGGACCCCAGCCTATTGCTAGAGTGGAGTGGTCTCAAACTGTTTGTGTCCACGGTGGAAGGGGTCAGCCACAGAGTCCTGGAGGGATGGCAGATTGCAGCCAATCACCTTCTCTGTGGAGCAAATGACACGCTTCAGTCTGCCCTTGTCCTTGGCAGTGGCAGCAGCGTACCAGATGGTGATGGAGGAGGTGAGGATGAACTCAATGATGGCGGTGTAGAAGTGCACCATCATTGTCTTTGGCAGGTTGAATTTCTTCAGCTGCCGCAGGAAGTACATCCTCTGCTGGGGTTTGTTGGTGATAGAGCTGATGTTCAGCTCCCACTTAAGGTCCTGGGTGAAGATAGTGCCCAGGAAGCGGAAGCACTCCACAGTGTCGAGTGGGGACTCACACAGGGTGATGGGGGCGGGTGGTTCTGGGTTCTTCATGAAATCCACCACCATCTCCACACAGGCCACCTGCTGCGGTTTTGGAGAGAGCTGAGTTTATCTCCCACCACAGCGGAGGCCTTTCTGATTCAGACGGTTTAAACGAGGACACACTGGCCTGAGTCCACAAGTCAATCAATCTGCTTGCTCAGTCCAAAGTTGAAAAGGTTTGGCCAGAGTTTAAATGTTGCCTTTGCAGCAGCAGAAAATGGAGAGTCCACTTCCAAGATGCAATATATTTATTTTAGAGGGGAAAAAGACTTTTGGGGAAGGCCATTAATCGCTCTTTCTAAAGTACAGAGAAGCTAACATGTAAAAGTGTTCAATGGAAGTTTTTTCACTATTTCATTGTGTGCTGTTTGGCAAGACAAAGTTTTACCTTTTACCAATAATGGATATCTCATTTTGGAACAAAATGTTCAAGGGTTATTGCAGCCAAATTGACCCATATGTCATTTGGAGGATTTTATTAAATGTCACTGGCCTGTAGTGATTAAATGTCTTCGGTTTGCTCTTTAGCCAAATACGAAATTATGAGCTAAGTGCAATTACACTGTACTTTCCTTTACAACATTTTTTTGTCCCTCCAGACAGTTTTGTACATATCAACTTCATAGTGCAGTGGAACATCCTGGGGAGAATTAGCTAAAAACTTCTGCACTGTCTCTCAGACTCGCTCTGTTCTCACTCTATAGGCAGACAGGCCCGAGGCGGCTGCCAGCTACCACACACACAACTGTGCTTGTCACTCCCAGGACACGGCACAGTCAGTGGCTTGGACAGTATACAGATAAGATAACACGCAGTCCAGCCACTTCCCCTTTTCCCACATATATCAAAACAAGGTCCAGCTACCTCATGTGAACTGTACATACAGTGCCATGATGTCTGTCATCAGCCAAAAATGGCAGTATCTTTATTTGAAGAGTTCCGCGCCAAAAACGAGCAACTGAATGTGACAAAATGTGACAACCACTATAGAGTCAGAGCACAAAAATAAATCCTGACCTTTTTTCCATGCTACTTTAGGTGATTTGAGTCAATGGTTTAGATAAAGAACTTAACAAACTGCTAAATATGTTTACAAGAAAATTGTCTTTAATTGAAGAATACTTAGTGATAAACTTTCAAACTGGATTGGAAGTGAACCCTTCATTGTGAAGTGCTTCACACTTTCAATTGTCTCTTGAGGTGTGGCACAGTAGAAGTAACTGGATTTCTGAGAAACACACTTTCAGATGCATATGCTATGCAAGAAATGGATAGTCAACATTTTCAGAGCATAATATTGTGTAATCCAAAGATGTTTTACAGCAGGAATGAAACCAGACTAATTGTCCACAGTGGTATTGCTACATGTGAGTTTTCTGAGAACTTGCTAACATCTTTCCACTTACAGAAAGGACTGGTATGGATCCTATCCCTTGATGGTATCTTTCATTTCTGAGTAGAAAAGTAGACCAAGGCCCTGTTTCTCTGGGGTGCTGAGGTACTACCTGTTAGACACATACTGTATGATTTGAATATATGGGGTTCCAGTGATGCCAAAAGTAATTTTTAAATACAGAAAAATGTTGTGGAATTTTATGTGATTTATAGTTTACACATCTGCATGGCCACGAGGGTCCACAAGACTCTGTATGACAATTTTAAATCTTAAATGATCTGCCAAAGACGCAAGGGACTTCACATGCGGACTGTGCACGTTGACTAACGTGTGAACACGTTTGCCCATGCAGACACCCAGTCTATAAGTAGGACCACATCTGTTTAGGTGTCATTTGGTGACACCTTATCTTTTGGGCATTTTGGCTTTAATATCTCTAACCTGACAAACAGAAAAACAGGTTCCACGTGGTTTTTAAATGGTTTTATTGAGATGTCTTCTTGTTGTTGATGTAAAATTACTGTACTTACAATCCTCTCATATGAAATATCTAATTTACTTTGATGCAGAATTACACACATGCGCATATATGTGTCCAGTGAGAGTGTTGGTGATTAGTATTACATTTCTGTGGGTGAATGTCCAAACCCCTGTGGCAAGAGTAATTTGTTTTAGCAGCTAAATACTCAAAAGAGGCACGAACACACACACATACACACACACACACACACACACACACACACACACTCTCTCTCTCTCTCTCTCTTTATTACTGTATACTCCAATGTATTTGCCATGCGCTTGGGAGCCCCTTGCCAAACTTTTACTGTTCCTCCCTCGCTCTTTTCTGAACTTGTCAAATCATCTAAAGTGATTACATGTCGCATATATTTCAGCCCTTCATTTTTACAATAATGGATTTTCAGTATTTAAAGCATCAGCCTGAATCACATTGCGGTGAGGTAGTAAAAACCTTGTCTTTGACCTGCAATAACTGATTCAACACCATCCACAATCTACACCGGTGGAAAAAGTTCCCTATAACCTTTTCCAGAACTTTCCAGACTTATGCCGGTTAAAAACCTACAGGCGCACAAATCACTGTGATGACTGGCTGAAGTGGAAAACGAAGAGGACCAAAATAAAGCAAAACCATGTTTTTTAATCACAGCATGTTTTCTATTACTGTCATCTTAAGTGGAGAGCAGCAGGAGCCAAAGTATTACAGTAAAGATACAACATTTGGAGCAAAGCAATATACTGTAGATCTTCAGAGACTTGATAGTATCTTGGCAGGATGTACGAGAAACCTGTGGAAAGATTCAAGGTAGCTTGAACAAAATGTACAGAAGATATTACTTTCCCAAAAAATTTTTGAATTGTGGCCTTTTTCCAGGATATTATCATCCAAAATCAGAGAAAGAAATGAAAATCCTACACCTGAGTGGTGGTGTAGATCATCCTGGACGCACAAAGAGACAGCGGCTAAAAGCACTCTTGTGACAGCTCTAGAGCAAAATAAACACAGCCACCAAGAGATAAGCATTTCTAATCCTCAATCTGTGAATAAATACACAGGGTGATGAATGGCTGAGTGACAGCTTAAAGACAGAGCCTATTTGTATGGGCGTACTTCCTCATGGCAACATTACTCACGGGCCGCGCGTACAGTTGTCAGGCAATTTTCTTTCTCTGCAAATAGCACGACTTTCTCAACACACTCGGTATGCTCTGCATGCCTGCACATTAGTCCTGTTCTAACAGAGTGCCCTCAATTACTGCAGTTGACATCAGTCCAAAAGATGAAATTATAGTCAACACATTACCACAAGTGGCAAAATAACCCTTGATTTCTTATGCATACACACAAAGAACACATAAAACACACACAAGTGTGCCAGAGTGAGCGCCATCGCAGGTATGAGTAGATCACATTTCATATCATTTTAGCAGATGGTAGACTTTACAGGAAAAGATATTGTGATTGTTGTGGACTGACTGGCGGTCACATTGTTAATGTTGGCAAGCTAGTGGGACGCTGACAGGGAAGGTGAAAGGTGGATGAGAGTGCACAAAAAGAAACATACACGCAGCCTGTGTGCACATGCATGTATGCAAACAAAACCAAACATACATGTCTTTTTTGCCATGCTAGCAGTGTAAGGTAGCAGCTCTAAGGGTGGCAATATATGTCTGTTGGTCCAGAACAAAATATCTCAACAACTACTGCATAAAGTGTTATGATATTGTGTGCAGACATTCATGGTTCCCAGAGGATGCAGCCCACTGACTTGGGTGAATCACTGACTTTTCCTCTAATGCCACTAATCAAGTTCAGATTTGTGGTGTTGTGTGAAATTTCACAACAACTATTGGAATGGATTACCGTGAAATTGGGATCAGACATTCATTACATTAACCTTTTATCTAGCGCCATCATCAGGTCAACATTTTAATTTGTCCATTACTTTGGTTTATGACCAAATACCTGCAAAGCTATACTATATTAAATCAGACTCGGCTGTGCTTTGTGTTTAGTGCTAATGTTGGCAAATGTAAACATGCTAAATTAAGATGGTAAACATTATACCTGCTGAACCATAGCATGTTAGCATTGGTATTGTGAACATGTTAGCATGGTGACATTAGCTGAAAGTACAGCCTCACAGAGCACGCTTAAGCTGTGTTCGAAATCACTAACTGATTTCACTCATTCACTATTCCCTAATCATCATCATTTCGCATCATCACTGAGAGGTGTAGAGTCGCATAACAGTAATTTTCGCATCTATAAAATTTGGCGATTGCGGGATTGTTAGTAGAAAGTAGTGTACATGCCACAGACACTACTTGTTTCATTCCATTGTGGGTATTTTTAAGGGCACTACAGTATACTGTACAGTGCATATAATTTCACACAGAATAAAAAATATTGTGCACTCCATAGAAAATAGGGAGTGAGTTTGGACGCAGCTTTTGTCTTGTTTTCTGTTAATTTTATGGTTAAATCTTTAAGATAAACTTTTGAACTGACTTGCCTCCTGCATTGTGCACAAAAGGATGACAAATTAGAGTTCCAGGACACACACAAAGTTACTCAAGTCCACACATACAGACCGCATGAAGAGACATGAGTCTACGTACTGACACTTACAGACCAGACCACCCTGGAACTACTCTGACAAAAATCCCCAGCGACCCGTCTACGTGTGCACGAGTGTGTGTGTCTGACTGTGTGTGTGTCCACTCGCCAGGCACCAGACAGACTCCTCTCCATGCTAAACACAGACACAAAGTCAGACGATGTAAGGTGAGATAGGAAAATGTAAAAAAAAAAATTGGGGGTGTGACCCTTTAACAGGTCCTTTGAGCCGAATGAGTGAGTGAGAGACAAAGACAGAGAGAAGGATTTTAACCCTTGTCATCAGATGCCATGACTAATGGTGGTGTAATAGTGGTGTGGACAAACTTGGACACATACAGAAGACCACATGCAGACAGGCCTTACTGACGCACCCTCCAGCTTGAAAATCTATGTGTGTGGCCAGACCCCCCCCCACACACACACACACACACACATACACTCTCCCTCCCTCTCTCTTTTTATACCCTTTTCTGAGCCTCTAGCCCCCTTTTCTTTCTTTCAAAATTTGAGATTAAAGGCCAAGAAACAGAGGCCATGAAAAAAGGGTCAAATTCACAACCCACAATGGTTTTGCTCTCCTCACACTACCTTTGCATGTCCAGCACCCTCCACTGCTCTCCCTCCCTCCTTCTTATTCCCTCCACTTCCTCCACCCTATTTGCTAGCTTCTGGTCTGTGTCCACAGTTTCAAGGCTTTGCTGTAACATGGCTTAGCAGCGGGGAAATGGAAATCCTCCACTCCTAATCCTTTTTTCTCTCCTCTATACTCTGCACCACTTCACTTCTTTCCCTGTCAAACTCACCTCTCCTTCCCTCTCCTGCCCCTCTCCACCGTTGTCTTCTCCCACCTCCTCCTGCTGTTATGTTCTCCATATGCTTTAAAGGCTCCTCCTCTGAAAGGGGGAAATGATTCAGGCCCCTGGCATGCATGGCAGGGCTGCAGCTGGACACTGCACCTGCAGCTCCGAAAAACAAGCTGACGGGTGCATGTTCGGGAACCTTTCAATGCATGTCTGTGTGTGTGTACTGTACATTGCATTTTAGCGTGTGCATAGTCAAGTATACATCAAACTCCTGCTGTTTTTTGGCACCATTCCTCTCTTTCTCGCCCTTTTTTACTTTCCTACTTTTTTCTCCTTTGTTATTCCCACACTTCTGCTCTCACACGGGCAGTATCAGGCAAATTAAAATCAGTGTGAGATGGTGTTTAGAGGAGCAGTGGGCTCAATCATGGCCCCTAGAGTTCCCAAGTTCCAACCAGGCACGAAAGGCTTCTATGGGAACCTGTAGGTACCATATTTGTGTTGTGATGACAAAAATACTTGAGGCACCCTAGCATAATTTGTACAAAATTGCATATGGCACCTGGGAGTTACAACCGCCACCCCAAGCTTTTTAGCAAATTCAACCTTGCCTTTTGATTGAGGGTTGTGGGAGGTATTAAAAAAAATGAAACAGAATGATTGTAAAATGACATTACACTTTTCATTTTGATTGATGGCAAGTGCTGCTTAGTTGCCGCACCTCCCTGCGTCTATAAATTACACCATAAATCATGTAATTAGCAGCTAGGCAACCCCCAGAGAGTTTCAAATGCAAGTTTGCAAGCCTTGAAATGAGGTCAATAAATCTCTGAAGAGAGTTTATAATTGAACTGGTGGTTGGTTTTAATGGACCGTGATGTTTGTATGATTTTATTTCTGCTGAGAATAATAGGCATAACTCCATGCGTACATTGGACCGCTGAGTCTTGCAGCAGGTTCTCACTTGCAGGTAGATGTTTTCAATTACCAGCAGAAAGTGGTATCACTGTGTAGCATCTCTTAAAGATGGAATCCAGTCAGGTAATGGGGATCTCTGAAAGGCACTTTGCAGGGAAGATTAAAGTTTCAACAAGCTATTGTTGTTTCTAAGTGGCAGAGTGCTCTCTCTCCCTGACTGAAAACACATGACATTTGTGTTTGCAGTGGTGAGAGATATTCCACAGGGAGGTTCGCCGTGGAAACAGACCAGCACAGGATGTAAGGCTTTGGGGGTCAACCCCTGCTGACTGGAATTAATTGAAACCATAATTACCTCCGCACTAACGAGCCAGTTGTCTTGAGCCGCGGCCAGGTGTTTAGCAGGAAACAGCATGTGACAATGTGGGTTTGGTGTTCACCCATCTGCACACATACACAAACACACTCCAAGAACCTGAGTGAGGGAGCAAACATTTCGGCAGACGTCAATGCTCTTCTCTCACCACATCCATTCATCTTCCTGAGATGCCTCCTGTCCCACAGCACTGCAGCTTTCCCACCTTGGGAGCCAGATAGGAAGCTGCGGTATGATTTTCACATTTGTTACTCTGTGACAGCTTCACTGAACATGTGTGTTTTAGAGCAGTGGTTCCCAACCTTTTTAGTCTGATGTACCCCTACAGCACTGTCAGATGAACTCAGCCACCCCTTCATCAACACCAACTGTCATGTTCCAAATGTGTTCATTTGAATTGATCTTAAACCCCATGTTATTTAACACTATTTATTATATATAACAGTGGATATTGTTCCACTGTTTTATTTTTCATGCAATTGAACTGGTTTGGCCAAGTTTGCATTCGTACTGCACACAGTGGCAAAAGGTGGACGTTTCAACCATTACTTTTAGCTAATTTAGCTAACTGTTTATCCATTACTTCCAACTATTTTATTGCCTTTAGCTATCTATTTAACCATTATCCAACACTTTTAGCTAACAAACGTTATTTCAACTTTTTATCCATTACATTTAACCAACTATTTATCCATTACTTTTAGCCATCCATTTATCCAATAGTTTTAGCTAACTATCTCATCCATTACTTTTAGCTATCTTAACCACGTGTTCAATACTTTAAGCTGTCATCTATTAGTTATATCTATCTATGTTTTGGTTAAAATCCATTCATCCATTACTGTTAGCTAACTGTTAATAGTTGATAAAGGTTACTATTTGAACTTATTCAGTACTTTAGGAACTGTTTTAAAATCTCCTGCTCGCCTGCTAACTAGTTTTCATGCAGTCTCAGTAACAACATGTAGTCTAGTGTTCAGGTATTACAGATGACAATATGTAGCTTAGATATATTTTTTTTATCAAATGCTTTTTCACATTAGTTAAGACACTCGACAATCTTTCCATGTTCCCCCTGGCAGCTGCAGAAGTGCCCCTTGGGGTACAAGTACGAGTGAGCATGTACAATGTGTGTGTGTATAAACCTGTATCTGTTTTATGAATGTTTTACTCATCATCTGCATCAACATCTGTGTCAGCAGGTGTGTGTGAACTTGCCACTAACGAGGTGACAGGTTAGGTTCTGTGCGATGCCTCGGGGCCCTTGGGCTTGCTGTGCAGGCACAAAGTGAGCACACTAGTCCTCAGATAATACACTACTATGCTCTGCTCTGCACCTGTGTTATGTTTTCATGCTGACAAAGATGTGCTTTCCTCTTCGTGGGCTAAACATCTGCTTTTTTTCCATGACTCAGAGACTAAAATAGTAAAGCTGCCACCAACTCTGAACCGAGGCTCTTTGTAGTAAAAAGGCCAAATAACTTTGAACACACAAACACAACAGTGAATGGTTAGCAAATGGTGGTATGTGGATTACTCACTGTGCAAAACACACAAATGCTGAGTGAACACAATTCACTTGGCTTTGATTTTCTTCTCAGGATTTTCCAGTGTGCAGCAAAACTCATATTGAAAAATGTTGTGTTTTTACCATAAAGTAATCTCATCATTCATAATGTGCAAACTGGAGAATGGTGGGGAAAGAGATTTACAAAGTTTACAAAAATGACAGGCGAACTCTAAACGTGTAATGCTGTGATTTATGAGACCTGGGCATTTGTTTCAATGGAAAAAAAACATGACAACATCAAGACAATAACCCACTGCATTAAAACAGCAAATAGGGAATATTTATTTAATTCAAGCACTTGTGATGTTGTCACTGTTAAAAGAAAACTGAAGCATTAAAACAGCAGGAAAGCAGGTCTGCGTCATTTTCTGGTCAGTCACTGTGTCAAGGTCATCTAATCAGAGAAAATATACTACTGCCCCCTAGTGGATTCAGAAAATACTATGACCGTGAACTTTCAAGTCAACTTAGAAAGGGTGACCACCAAACTGTGTAGCATATACTTCACCTAATTTTCACACTCATCAAACCATTCAGTGACCCCTTGTGCCCGAACAGAAGCATTCATATTCTTTACTAATTTATTCAGGTTTTCCCTTTAATATGTCAGCCATACTGTATATAGCTTACACAAACCAGGAACCTCTTAAATATTTCTGTGAATCTACAGTCCCAAGTTTCTCCCATGTGAAATAGGCCTACAGCTTTGGTGGGAACAATTTGTGATTCACCACAGCCACCCTATGTCTATCATGAGTCCTTGACACAGACGAGGATGGCATGAAAAAGCACTCAAATGACAATTTCTTGTGTCGGATTTCTGCAGTCCGTGAAGTCTTTCCTTGTTTCAGTGCTTCTTCTTTTTAGTTTTCGTCTCTTTTTGTGCAATTATAGTAGCATTATTTCTTGGAAAGAAATTTCATTTTGTTTCCTGGAGCAAAGGAAAAGAAACAAGAGTGGTTTAAGGTGAGAATGAGCCTACAGTAGATTAGATAGAACAGAACTTGTTTCACTACTACAAAGAAATTCTGGCTAAGACTATCTCAGAAACCACCTTACCCAAGCCTTTGAGAAACCTATTAACCCTCCGGTGTTCATTCTCGTGGATGGAGTCTAGATACTCCTGCACCCTCACTTCAAACAGTCCTGAGGAAAGAGATAGAATCATGAATCACTGGATCACCTCCCAACAGCTAAACCTCTTCTTTTTACTGCAGCTCTTTACCTCTCAGAGCCTGCCTGTGGAGCTCTCTCTCCTGGATGAACCAGCCAAACATCTGGGTCTCCATGAAGACCTCCAGGAAGCGACGCACAGTCTTAGACGGGATCGCTTTACAAAAACCCTCGCGCTGGAAGGAGCAGGGGACCGGGGAGGAGGAAGAGGAGGAGTAGCCGTCTTCCCGTTCACCGGTGATGAAGAGTGGATAGTGGCCTACCAGCTCCACGAAGAAGCGAACAAAGGCCTCAGACACAACGGAGCTAAGATGGCAAAAGTCTGCAGAGAAGAGGATAAACATTGTAACATACATAAAAAAATACAACCACAAGGTGCTGCTGAACTTCCTCATTGCAAAATTTAATTGCTTTTATGACTAGTTTTCGGTTTCAGTCCTTGTATTGTCTCACCACTGTGTGTGTCTCCTCCTCTCTCAATAGCGAGCTCTCTTCTCCTCTCCAGAACATTCTCCAGGGCTGATTGGAGCTTAGAAGGCAGGATGGAGTCCTCATCGTCCAACTAGATGTGACAAAACAGGATAGAAAATTCATTTGTTGGTATGTTAAGGATGAAATCATTTGTTCCACATCCATCCTGATCATGTAGAGCCAAACATGTTTGAATGCGTGGCACTACCTGTCTGAGAAATCGACTGTTTCCAAGATCCACAACCAGAACCTGTGCACAAAAAGCCTAAATTATTGTAATGTACATTTTTGCATAAATGTATTGACGTGACAAATCTGTTCACAGCTGTAAATGACTACATTTTTCTTTAGATGACTTGAGTTTCACCCCATAATTGCTAAGAATTAGTGCCTGTCTGACCTCCTCCAGGGGCAGCTCAGTGAGCTGGGCCAGGGAACTGGACAGTAGGCCAACGATGAACGGGGTTGGAGTGCAGACGATGTCGAGCATAGCTGAGGGCAGCACAGGGATGTAAGTGTGCTGCCATACAAAGGGGTAAAGCAGCGCCACAACAGCATGGCAGCACTGGGAGAGAGTACTGCAAGGAGAGACATGGGGAAAATGAGTGGAGGGGGGGTACATGAGGAGTTTCTGAAAGACACAGCAATCGGATATTATTAAATGATGATGCGCACATAAGGGAATGCTTTTAATTGCAAGTTTAAAGCTTATATAATTGATTTTTGCTTTTTTTTCTGAGTGTTAGAAAGAGAAGGAGAGGCAGAGAAAGATGCAGAGTGAGTAACTTACTCATTCTTACCGCATGAGGGTGCTACGATCTAAAATACAGTCTAATCACAGTGAATGTTCCCTAAAGTAACAACATTTCCCAGAGAGGAAAGCAAAGCTACATACTTCTTTCATTTACATCACTCAACTTTTGCATTCCAGTCCTCTACTACTGTGACCGCTCTCTGTGACTCCCACTGGCTTTCTCCTGCAGAACAAACAAACTGGCCCCAGCACAACAACAACGCAACAGACTGGCCTCAAAATATCTCTCTGGCATGTTCCCTGAATTAAACTGGGTCTGCCTTAAATTGATTTAAAAATGTGGGTCTGGACCACCCGCGTTTCTTATAACTTCATAATGAAAACATCCCTGGTGCTTGTACCTAATATCTGCAGACTCTATAATTACATAAACAGTGAATGAAGAATGTTCAGTGCAACCTCATATTTTTTAAGAGCCATTAGATGAGCTGTCACATACAGGGAGAGAAGCAGATTTCAGTATGTTGGGTAAGCCCACAGGATAACTAGCTCCACTGAAGGGACCAACCTGAGTTTGTCAGCGGTGAAGATGACCCTTCGCTCCAGCAGCAGAGACCCGAACACCCGGAGGAGTAGCCGCAGACTCAGACAGGAGAACAGACACTCAAAGTCCACATGCTCCAGGCGTGAGTCAGAGGGTCGACAGAGCTCCATCACCTGGGAATAAGATGGATAAAAGATGAACCTACAAAGTTATAGAACACCGTAAATGTTGTAGTTTTTAAATGGACATTAATTCAATTGTGACCTTTAACTAGTTTTACACACCAACATTTTTTAGAGGTGCTTATCACTGGAAATCGATTTGAAAAAAAAGACATTTATCACAGATACTTGTACCTTATTAGAACTACTTGTTATTGAAAATGTTTTTTAAAGGTTTTTCAAGAATTTTGAAGAAAGCTGAGTGGCTGGATCACACAAAAATGTGTGCCACACACACCTGCTAAATGACTAAATGTCACCTCCTCCTCCACTTTAAGACAAAATGCTTACATGAGCAATAAAGTTACAGTAGTAGAAACAATAGTAGGCTAACTTGAAATTCTAATGGGAAATCAGAACGAAAGAAGCCTTCGTTATTTGCTTTTCTTTTATCTCGCTCTATGGTCTTAATTTCAATATTTCTGGAGTCTGCAGTTTCAGTTGTAGCCTCCAGTGTCACTCACCTCAGTGCCCGAGCCAGGGAGGAAGCTTTTAACAGTGATGGTTCTGCCTGGAGCTGGAAACTGAGCCTCCATGATGGCTCTCATAAAAGGCTGCACAAGGGCTGGAGACAAAGCCCTCCGCCTCTCCACCTCATCCAGCACCTACAGTGCACACAAATACACAGACACTTAATACATTTGCTCATAATTACGTTTGTGTCAATAATATTATCATGTGGGACCAGTGGGAGTGGTTCACCTTGGAGAACAGGTTGAAACAGCCAAGGTGACTAACAATACAGTAGACCTCTGGTAGACGTTTGCCTTTTCCACTGGGCTGAAAAGAAAAGGTGAGAGTTTACTTGCTGCTGCTGCTGCTGCTGAGTGAAAATCTCCAAAACATTAACCTTTTCAGAAATTGAGAAATTCAGTTTAACAGCCGTGTAATTTTTGGATTAACAACTGGGTTTTGAAAGTATTTTATAAGTTGAAAAATTCTCCAAAACCCCTGTTTTACTTAAGGACAATGTAATCGCTCCCAAAAGTGAAGTTGCAAGGTTTTCACATGACAGAAGACATATAATTCTTTACTCACATGTATACTTCTGGCCATATAAAAGTTTGAAAAGCACATTAATATACACATCAACAGCAGAAACATATGCAAAGGCACACACACACACATACATACTTTCCCAGTCTCACACACTTCCTCTCAGACTCTGAGATGGACTGTTTTCCCACAGGCACACCGACTATTTTGGCACGCTTATTTACTCAGCCGTCATCGTGGTATTTAGCCACTTCCTGTCCAGTGGCAGCACACTTATTTATTCTACTCATTTCTATTTACCAGTAAACGCCGGCAGTATCCGAACCTCCTGCTCCCATCCTCTCCAGTCAAAACAAAGGAGAACATCTCACTGTCAGGGATGGCCCACAACAACACATGTGATTAGCATGTTTTGATTGTACATTTTGATAATTATATACATACAAAAATTAATTATTTTTGTGCACAGCCTAAATGGACTTCTAAGATGTATCCATACGTCATCAGTCCTGTGTATCATGGGTTAAACAGCAAGTTTTCTAGTGGTAATAAGAGTTGAGTTGTCAGTGTCTATTAAATTGAGTTGCTAAGGGAGAGAGATGGCTCTGGGGAGAGTATTTAAAACTCATTTGACCATTAAATTAACTTTCATTTATGTGGAATTTCATAAACAGTGGCATTAAGTTCATTTGTACACTCTCACCTTGGGTAGTCCTCCACCGGCTCCCAGTCTTTTGCATCAGGGAAACAGAACTGAGGAATGATCCTCAGCTGATCCTCCGTCTCCCTCATGAACTTGAAGCTCCGCTCCAGCTGCAACATAGCAAAAGCAGTGACACAATGCTACTTTAATGCATTTTCATTAACTTAATTTTCACTACTATTTCATGCATATTTATCCCTCATCAACAAGTAAAAATGTGCATGGTCTTATTAACAAGTGTAAGATTATTAAAGCCTCTCCCTTTAATTTTTTTTTTTGCATTCATACAACCTTGTCCGGTAGACTTGGGATCAGTCACATATTTTGAATTGTTTTTAATGTTGACCTTTGTGTGTCTGGGGTGAAAGATATAGTATATAGTTAAGTATTTGTATTAAGTATAAAGAGTCATTCATTCTACATAGCTTGTTCATAATTTCAGCTGTGAGAGAGACAGCCAGCAAACAGAGACATACATAAAGAGAGAGAGAGAGAGAGAGAGAGAGAGGAAGTCATATCCAGGGTGTGTGGGGAGAGAAAGAGTGAATGAGATATAGTCTATTTTGAGGCATTTAGACCAAAAGGTTAAAGGGGTACTTCAGGGATTTAGTATTGCACTTCCATAAAGTTCGTGGACTTACAAAAGGCAGACATTAAAAAAAGAATGATCAAAATCGATGCAGCCAAGAGGCTGAATAGTACTCCACATGACGAGTTAACTGAACTTCATGTGTAAAATGGGTGAATCGCCACAAAAAGCAAGCAAAGATTCCTCCGCTCCTGACCTTCAGGGGGAACTGCTGCGTGACCTCCGGCAGATAGTGGGCACCAGCCTTCGACTTCTGCAGTGACACAACTAGAAAATATTCAAAGAGCTGACGGTGGAGCTCCTGTTCCAGAGAGCTCTTGGTACCGTTGTAGTGGACTTGAGCCTGGCTTGGTTGGCTCAGTATGGACTGGACTGACACGAGACGCTGACGATGAGCTGGAAAAGAGGAAAGTAAGATACAGTATGGTTATAAATTTAAGATGTCAAAAGTTGTAAAAACTTAAAGACAAAAAGAGGTGTTCTGTGGTAATCTACCTTTTGCTCTTTCTTCAACTTCACTCTCAGAGTCGCTGTTCTCATCTGTTACTGCAAACAAAAGGTCTCTTAAGCCCAAATTGCACATTTACATTACAGGCATTAGAAAATACATAGAATAAAGTTTAATTTCTTCTGGATGACCATCATTTCAACATCATCACCTCTCCCTGAGCTTGTCTCAGCGTAATGATAGATCCTTCGTAGATGTTTCTTCCCGATCCGAGCCTCAAAGATGCTGTTGATTCTTAGTATGACCTGTTGGAAAAAAGCTCTGACTCAGTGTGACGAAATATTACAGCATGACATGTTTCTTCAAGGATGAGAACAAAACACCAGTTAATAAAATTTTGGCACCTACAGTGGAACCTGGCAGCCACACTTTAAATTAAAGCTGAACTTAATCTGTAAATGTGATATAAGACCCATGAAATGATGTCATATGGTAAGCATTAGGGTTGTAGGATAAAACTTAGTTCAGGGATTCTGGATAAGAAAATACATATAGAGCTCTAAAATATGCACTCAAACACACACCGTTGGTATCCTGCGGCAGGTGCGGCTATAGGGATCCCCGGGCAGCCAGGAAGTGTGTTCAGGCCCAGTGGGAGTGGAGGGAGGGCTGAGCTGGGGTGGAGATGAAACGCCCCTGCTGCTGGTGCTGTGGGTCGACTGGTTGGTTCTCCGCAGGTCCAGCAGCTTAAAGCTCCTGCCTGAATTCTGCCTGAAGAAGCCGGGCCTTGAGGCCTGTAGACAGAAAAATCTTTTAATACATGTTCATAATAATTTATATAAGTGTTGTCACTGTAAAGTACTATTCTTGGATTTTACTGCAGGAACCTTGGTAGTATCGGCACCAGGAGAGGAGGGCAAAGACTGCTGGGAGCACTGACTCTCCAGCTCTATGTCCTCATATGGGTTCTCTTTGGATGTGTCTGCAGGGAGACCAAAGATGGCAACGTTCAACACATGTTCCTAGGCATTTTTTCTGTTTTTATACATATACATTTACCAAGCCTCAAGGTTCAAACAATGTGAGATTCTGAGGGCTATTCTGATCATTTTTTAGGCTGAAACTGCCAGCAGTAGGTAGGTTGCCAGGCAACCAGAAGAGACTCCACAAAATAAACACTAATTGTCATTCCTACACTTTGGTTTTTGTACAGAACAAACAAGATACAACATGTTAATTTGTGAGCTTTAGAGGTGCTTTATAGATTTTTTAAAATCTTTGGACAGAGCTAGGTTAGCTGTTTCCCCCTGATTCCAGTCTTCATGCTAAGCTAAGCTAACTGGCTGCAGCGTCATATTTCCTAAACAAACATGACATGGGTATGGATCTTCTTACCTAACTCTCGGCAAGAAAGCAAATAGGTGCATTTGCCAAAATGTCAAACTATTTCTTTAAAAAGGGATATCGGTGATGGATAAAAGAGGTTTCTGACCTAGGATGTCTTCATAGTGATGTTCCTGGGACAGTGAACGAGAGAAGAGCGGGCTAGCTGACCCTGCAAGGTCTTCAAACTCAAAGGATTTCCTGTCACGGTAAACAGAAGAGTGAAAATTAGTATATACTGTACGTGTTTCTAAGGTATGAATTAATTTGTTAAATATGGTCTAACATTTAACTGTTATTATCTGTATGGGTTTTTTTCATTCATCCAGGTAGTGGGACGTCAGATCTAACTGTTACTATAGCCACAAGAGCATATATTGTATTTTATGTTGGTTAGCTCTGGCTAGTACATGAGCTACAAATTAAATTTTTGTTCCACTATACCTGTTGATGTTGTCTCTGACTCTGTCACCCCTGGGTCTCCCGTAGACACCAGAAGGAGGTTTTGAGGAAGTTTTCGTAGAAATGGATGGCAGTGGGGGGAGGTTCCTCTGCCCTCTTCCCTGCCTGGGGGCAGTAGCTGGATGCTGGAAGGTACGTTGGGGTTTGGGGACTGGGTTGATGGGGAGCGCCCCTGGCTCTGTGTACACATTCTCCTGGTGCTGCTTCCCCTCTCTGGCCCCAGAGGATTTCACTGCACTAGTCTGACCCATAACTTCAGATTCTTTCTTCCTCACCTCTACCTGTTTGTCCTTGCTCGGTGGGCTGAAGTAGTTTCCGAGCTCTGGAGGAGTTTTCCCGTGGTTCTCCCCCATAGCCTCCAGCTTTTTAAAAAGAGTGAATACAGCTCTCTTCTCCTGGTTGGTTTGTTCAGCTGTTCTCCTGTCAGTGCTTTTCGCCAACGTCCCCACCTGCTGCTGCACTGCCACCACAGGCGAACAAGGCCTTGAATCCCCAAGCTTTTCTACATTCTCTTTCTCGTGATCTTGCTTTTCCTTGTGGACAACTCTGCTGCAATCCTCCCCTTTTTGGTTCTCACTGGGCTTGCTGCTCTTGAGCGTCCCTCTTTGCTGTTTCCCAGTTTCAACAGGTGAACAAGGCCTTGAATCCCCAAATTTTCCTACATTCTCTTTCCCAAGATTTTCCTTTTCCTTATCGGCTACTCTCCTGCAACTCTCTGCACTCTGCTCATCAGAAGTTTTACTGTTGCTTTTTGTCAGGGATTCTGTCCTTTTTATGCTGGCGCACTGGCCCAAAGAACCTGAGGTAATGGGTGAATGAGTGGGTTCCTTCCCCTCCCACAGAGAAATCTTGTCCTTGATGTTGCCTCCATTGGATCTGGGGAGCTTGTTGCCTACCAAGACAGTGCTGTCATTGCTGTGAGGGTCAAAGGTTGGCCTCCTGTAAGCCATCATGGGTGATTCCTCCCTCTGGTTGTTCAGGTTGTCTAATGGGGTGAAGGGGAGTTTTGGTGCCCCCTCTCTTCTTTGCTCAGCTCCCTTGTTTTCCACTGAAGCAATATGGAAACCACTTCTCTCGCCAAGACAGCCCTTCTTAAGCCTAAACACACACACACACACACACACACACACACACAGAAAAAACACTTTTACTGAGTTTTGCAAAGTTAAAAATGAATATATATATTTAACATTTTAGAACATTTTAGAAAATAAACAACCAAATATGATTACAAAGCTACCTGCTACGATACTGCACAGTACACATCTCTCACCAGCCTGAGTCAGTTAGCACGGGAATGCCACTTATTGCCACTGAGAGAGCATGAAACATATTTAGCAAGCCAGTAGAGTAGTTGAAACATTTAGCTAAAAGTACTGGATAAACAAAATAGTCAACGCTAGCTAAAAGTAATGGATAAGCAGTTGAAATCCTTACCTAAGAGTAACTGACAAACAGTTTAAATAGCTAAATTCCTCAGTGAAATACATCTTTCTAAATGATAATGATGTCACTGATTACCTGAAGTCAATCAGAAAAATGCAATAATATGCTAACAAAAGGCTAAGTACTGTAACTGACAGCCACCAGAGTTTCCTGAACTTCCCGGTATGGTCACTGTGGCTGCCAGTTAGGGGACACTCAGTCTTTTTCTGGCGACAGTGGGAAAATTCAGCCTTCAGAGAGTAAATGCCAGAGGACAAGCCTATGACCGAGCATCTTCTTCTCATCAGCCTCGCTAAATAAACACATACTTGGACCGGGGCCCATTTCATCAAACCGTTATGTTTTAATAAATAAATGGGAGGAAATGGGAAGCCCTAAGTTGAAAGACCTTTACTGACTTTTCCTTAATGGATGTGATGAGCAAGAGCAACGTTATTTCTCAAGCTCAGGAGGAATTTGTGAGGAAAATGTCCATTTCCTATAGGGAAAATGTTCACTGATAAACCTATTCCTATACAAACCTGTTGACAGTGGAGTAGATGCAGTCCAGCCCGGGTGTCATTCTCTTAGCGGCTGCCATGATCACTGTACACCTGAGACAGAGAGAGAGAAGAAAGCATGTTTAGCCAATAGATTGGTTTCTCTGAGCATGTCTTTGCTTTGCTGAATGTGGCATTCAGAGTTTGGATATTAACATTTTTATTGGCATCCTGTCCGGCTTCGTGTCCAATTTCCAATGAGACTGAATTTCTCTGCACACACTTGAAGATATCTTTTTTACACTATGTATCACAATGAGATTAAGATCCTTGGTAAGACTGACATTTTATGCAGTGTGACCATTCATTCACAGCTGGTAATTTTAAGTATTCGGGGGCCAGCTGGGCAGACTCAAGGAAAAACATGACAGCCAGGGACTCAGTGCAACTCCCTCGAGCAGTTCATCACACAAACCAACATTACAACAGTCATTAGGGAGCTCTTGCATGATTTAATCAATCTTCTCTGCCTTTTCTTTCCTTTAGTGCATTATTCTGCTGCTTTCTCCTCACAGGAGACCAACCTCTGACCCTCGCGGCGACTAAAATGCTCTGCTCTCCTCTTCTTGACTCTCATACTTTCACATCTCTAAGGCCACTGTTTCAAAGTTCAGTGGCCTCTAAGATAGTGCTTGATAATTTCCCAGCTCTGAGGCTGTTGTCATCATTTGTTTAGTTGATATGTAGTCCAAATGACAGTGTGCATGAGCCGAGGGACTGCATACTGCCCTTAAAGGCGCAGGCTATAGTTGATTAGCTGGGAAACAAGGCATTCAGATACAAAGTTACTGTGTGATGAGGTGGAAATTAATTACATTACATTAATTACAATTAATTAAAAAAATGCAGAAGCAGTTGCAGTTTCCATTGTACAAGAGGTTGCTTTTAGGAAATACATTTGCCCAGATGACTTCCCAAACAAAGTTTTTTACCTACATTTTTTTCCACATCTTATTTTCTCCCCTTCCAAGTTTATTTATACTTCATAATGAAATTGTATTATTCTACAATAGTGAGTGTTTGTGCACTTGAGGCACAATGAAAATACGAGACAACACAGCCTGTTGAGATCCCACTGTACCAATCACATTCTGTAAATTAAAACTACAAAATGAAATCTGTTTCTTACCTCCTTCTGTCGTACAGTTTCCATGTGTTCATTAGTGAAATGGGAGCATAATGCAGCTGATGCTGCTATAAAAGTATCCATTGGTATAACCTCCAAACCACCGTGCTGCGCTGTTTGTCCAGGTTAAACAGTCTGCAACTGGTATCAAGCAACTTGACTTAAGCCTTGAAGTGAGTTGTCAGATGTTTAATTGAGTGAGAATAGAGACATAAGGGTCTCACTTCAAACTGCTGTACACTCCTCTCCCTGTCTCTACTCCAATCTTCAACTTTCATTCACTCTTTCTCTCCCCACACACCCTGGATATGACTTCCTCTCTCTCTCTCTCGCTCGCTCTCTCTCTCTCTCTCTCTCTCTCTCTCTCTCTCTCTCTCTCTCTCTCTCTCCTTATGTATGTCTCTGTCTGCTGGCTGTCTCTCTCACAGCTGAAATTATGAACAAGCTATGGAGAATAAATGACTCTTTATACTTAATACAAATACTTAAACGGCATAATCTTGCCTATTACTGACACATGGGACAGACGTCATTGTACTCAATTATTATCACATCTGCTTCTTAGCTTAGCTTCCTTGCCCTATGGTGTATATTCACTTCCTTACAGAAATGAATAAGAGAGTCCCATTTAATCAATTTCCAAGGTTGCAATATATGTTTTAATTGCACTTGTGGCATATTTATCAAATTTTTGTACATATATTTATAATTTTTTGTTAATCCTTATATTTATTTTTTCTAATCCTTTAGCACAATCTTAGGTGTGTGCCACGTTGCAATTCACTACATATATTACTACAACAAATAAACCTTTAAATCCTTGAATTCTTTGATATATAGGCATGGTATTGGAAACTTAACTTTAACTACAATGGAAATTTGGAACAATGTACAATCTTATAGAACCATGTACACCCCTTAAATGTGAACATACAGTTTAAACACACATATACTAAACAAACTAACTATATATCATTGTTAAAGGCTTACCAGAATGCAGGTGCGGACCTCAAATTCAGTGCTGGATCCCTGTTCCAGCAGTGTCATGCAGTGAACTGGAGTGTTTAATGAAAGTATTTTTGGCGGTTCAGATTTTGAACTATGCAGAAATCTGCCTGTAGCCAATGATAGGTTGGCTCTACCCCCAACAAGTGGCACAGTGACAGGTGAAAGCTGAACAGCTGTCTGCTTAGTTTCTACTGTTGCTCCACTCTGGGCCTTTACGCCTGTCGTTCCACTCCTGTCCTGCTGGTGGCAGCAGTGCGCCGCTGCGCTCTGCGGGCAGCGACGCCCGTCACATGGGAGACCACAGTAAACAGTTTGTTGGTACACCGAGAGCGCACTAGCTAACGATTAACTGAGCAGAAAGGTAAGAAAACGCTTTGGTTCGTTTCTTGTTTCCTAAGAGTTTGAAACTGTAACTGCCTGCTGTTTGTTCGTAGACGTTTGTTTCTGACTTTTAGATGTAACAGACCCGGAACTGGCTATGTAGATAAAGGCTTGGGATGTCACCAAGTAGCATTATGTGCCTTGTCACTAAGTGAGGCAGAGATGGGCAGAAACTTCTCTGTAGGAAAGTGGCAAATGCTCCCTCTAAGAAGAACAACATGCTGGTGAAACGAATTCAATTGACTGAATATTTATGGGTGTTTTGCTTGTTGTAAATAAAAGATGAGTTGCGCATCTACGAATAAGCTAAATCAGTTATTTAAACACAAATGTCATAAAAAATAGTGATTAGCTAGCTCGTCTGTTTAGCGTTATTTGCACAGGGCGTACTACTTACATTTTCTCTTTCACTATGGTGTGCTGCAGCCTATACGGTTTGCAGTATAATAGTAGCTGTCAGATACTGTATCTGAAGGGGTTTGAAAATTGCCACCAGACACCAAACAAATGCTGGCAAATCGTATTTGCCTTTGGGGAGTTTGTCTAATAAGTACTCATGCAGGTAACAGCCTGTTTTAACTGATAAGAGGTTGTGTTTTGCTAAAAGAATGAGTAAAAATTGAGAGTGACTGGTCAATCTGTGACTACACGTTTGTGGTAAGACGCTCTGTCTTTATAAAATACAGAAAAAGAAAGTATTTTTGCAATTGCAAACGTCCTGTCGTAAGTAGTTATCTTGTTAATTACATTTTTGATGCTTTCATAATGCTGATTAGATAATGCACACAACATAATAAAATATGTATATCAGTATGTTTCAAACATGGCCCTTCTGTCCTTGAAGAAAGGATGCAGTCACATGGATAATTGTCTTATTTGCCTGAGGTAGAATGTTTTACAGCTACAGTAAATGTTGCTTGGCAGGTACCCAGGTATCCCTTCCCTATTTGCATATCGCAACATAAACAGGGACTTGCAACAGAAACTGGCGTGACGTTTGAGTATTGCAGGAACAGTGAACAATAGTTTGACCCCCAGCGTAAGAAAGAGGTATTTTCTGTGTTCTCAGTAAGTATAGGCGCAGATACCAACTTTATTAAGAGGACTGTCTATCAGCCATTTAATAACTGATCCACATTAAATACAGTTTCTTTGTCAATGTCATAAAAAATTCTGATCTTTCATGTTTGTGAAAGAGAAAACATGAGATCACACTGTGAGGTCTACAGGGGGAAAGACCACACTGGTATCTGATAGGTATCAGAATCGTATTGGGGCTGAACAAGTTGGATTGGTACATCCCTAGGTCTTAGGTGGTAGAGCCCTGTGTAAACGACTGGAGGCAATGCATGGTTGCAGCTGAACAGGCTGCCTCTGAAACCATTACACCTTCCACACCAGTCAGTAAACACTGGGCCCATTGATACCTGTAGGTGCCAGAGCACACCCCAGCATTCAGACCAGATGCATCTATTCATACTTGTCTTTTACCCCAAGGAGATGGATACTGGACTCATCCAGGACTGGTAAAATCACGTAACATGATATTCATCACCTGGTCACCACAATCTTGGGTAAACTCAAACACTGCACCCTTTGAAAGGAGCATCCACCCTTAAACTTTGGGATATTGCATGAACACTGCTTGGTCGGCTTTAAACCTGGGATGTGTGGTGGTAGTCAGGACCAAAGTTGGTCTAACATGGGTTTCTATTTTTTGTGGTCACTGCATGTATGTATGCCCACTTTGTGGAAAACCCTTCAATTTTCTCTTGTACATAAACAATATAGTTTTGTTTTCTCACTTACTCAGGCAAGGACTGATAATATATTTCTGCCATTAGTATAAGCTGTTGTCCAATAATCAATATTATTACAGTTAAGCATTTTTACATTGGTTTCCAATTTCTTCTTTTCAGGCTTCTTTGTTGTTCCCCTAGTCATGTGCTTGTCCCATCAGGCATAGTGGGAGACTATACCTGAACCCCCTCCCTGCCCTGTTGCTGTTTCCCCCTGAAGACATCCACCACCATCTCCTTCCTCATCATCCTCCACCTCCTCTTCCTCCCTCCGGCCGCCCCTGTGATGCCTCCCTCGTGCTGTGGCTGCCTGTCACAGTACACCCATCATCATCTGGTTGCCTTCCTCCTCACCTTCTTTAGGTAATCTACACCCACCCCGCCTTAACGGTCTCCGTCAAACCTGCGTTCCTTCCTCAGACCGGTTTAGTATCACCTTTTTGTTGGTTTCTTTTGCTAGTTTTGCTTTTAAGATTATTTTTAATTAGTTTGTTGCTTTATTACGTATTCATTGGAAAGAGTCACAGGAAAGATGGGGAAATGAGATTTCCAACCAATTTTCGCAGCATTGTTGAAAGAAAAATCTCCTCACTAGCCATTCACAGCCCACTGAGCCACAAGAACGACCCACAAGAAAAAGTGGAATGCATGAAAGTGAAATGTAACTAGTGCAGAAACACACCGTGAATGGATGTGAGCTGTTAATTTAGGTGAAAGGTCTATGGGGCATGGTTAACCCAGGTCAGACATAGTCAAGATAACGTGGACTGTAAGTACTGATTTCCAATAGACAGGGTTGCTACACAGATTAATGAATTGAATTACAGTAGTAATTAGATGTGATATCGCACTTCTGCGGCCGTGACGCTACACTCTTATCAGGAGCAAAGCAAAGTGCCGTCTGCAGCCGCTAGTAGCACACAGTGAATACTGCTGTTCAGCACAAAATTCGGGCTCGCATTGGATTTTGGCCATTTCCAGTTTCTTAGATAAAGATATTGCATTCCCACGTTTCCTGTAAATTCTTTCAGCAGAATTGAACTGCTACTAGTTTGGAATTTAACCTTCTGCATGCCTTGTGTGACCTTATGTAGCCCAAGACAACTTACAGGAACTTTTAAAGGACTATTAATAGCCCAAGTAATATGGTATATTATGATGTTATTATGTAAATAATTGCCATTTTTCAAACCACAACAGAACAAGAATTATTGTTCCAATATATTAAACAAGTGTTTATGCACACTGACAGTAATTATGCATCCCCTCCAGCTGTAGTATGAACTTTGACCTGTTCGTTCTACATGGACGATTTAAATAAATCTGTATTAAATTCCTGTTGCCTTTACTTGCTGAGTAAAACTGTTTTCCGTCTCTCCAGCTATGTGTTGCTACATGCGTCCAGGAAGACGTTCAGCAATGTGAAAGTGAGCATCTCAGCCCAGTGGACGCCATCTGTCCAGAATGACAGCGCGCCTGCGTTCTCCCCTGGCGAGGTACTGAGCACCAGCACAGCAGAGCAGCATGCAATCCAACACAGTGCAGTGTTTCTCCCACACATAGATGCTGACGTGGTTCAGTAAAAACGAAATTAAAAGGTAGAAAGTTGGCTTTGCAACTGGAGAAGGGTCCAGTGAAATGTCCCTTAATGCCACTGTGAAAGCAATCATTGTCAAATTGACAATAACCAAACTTTTCTTATATCAAGTCCCTGGGAAAATAATATAAATTGGGTTTTGGAAATCTAATGCGTCCATGAGACTTGAACCCCTGTTGTAGATAAACTGCACATGATTAATTTGTGTTTTCTCCAACCGTCCCAGACATGGGAGGACAATCATCTGTTTGCAGATGAAAAGCAGGCCACTCTGTTCCTGGGAGCTCTGGACTCCATCTTCCTCTTCTCATACGCAGTGGTGAGTGGCGAACACGAATCTCTGCGACGTCAGCCACAGAAATAGGCCGAACTGTCAGTAGCCGATGGTGGCATGCGTTCACCAGGGTGCCAAGTAGGACTGGGGAGAAAACCTGATTGCTGTTGCTTACGTTCATTCAGGAATGGTGGCCTCATAACAGCCGCAACGAACAAACTATTAATTAAGATGCATTATCCTTTGAATTGTTGTCTTACTTGTCGTTTGTGTCATTTTGTGTTCTGTCCACACAGGGTCTGTATCTCAGCGGGGTGATCGGGGACAGAGTGAACCTGCGCTACGTGCTCTGCTTCGGCCTGTGTGGCTCTGCTGCAGTGGTGAGTACATAGCCCTTGTGTGCTGTGTGTGCAATCCTTTTATAAGTTTCAAGTTGTACATTTTGCATGCTGTTGATGTAGAGTTTTTTAACTGTAATGGTGAATTTAAATTGCTCATGTAAATTGCTATTTTTGGAAGTTTTTGTGCCCGTTTGGCTTCACTGAGTTTCTTTTCACCATAGAGACTAAAATAAAAACAGCAGTCTGACTTTATTGACAGAGTCAGTGATTTTAGTTGTGATCCATCATCACTACTACTTATATCTGTCAGCTGTACAATATGGAATGAATATAGGATTAAAGCAAGCATTTGTATCACTCAGTACAGCTTTACACATGGATAGCCTTACACTAACACACAGATGTTTTGATCCCCATGCAGAAGGACCCAGTTGTGCTTCTTGTTCCACATGTACAGTACATGATTCTCTATGATGAGTTTTACTCTAGAAAGAGGTGAAATATAAAAATTAGATGGTCAGGAAGTGAAAAAAATCCATCTACCAGGACATGGTTAGGTTTCAAACACTAAGCAAAAATAAAGATCAGGTAACATTTGTTCCCAATACACTGTATTCATATACTGTTTTGGACTACAACAGTAGATGTCTGTGTATTTTCAGGAGTTTGTGTTTGGCACTCTCACCGAATGGCTCCACATCTACAACATCTATCTGTACTGTGGCCTGTGGGTGCTGAACGGCCTGCTACAGTCAGCCGTCTGGCCCTGCGTGGTGGCCGTCATGGGCAACTGGTTCGGCAAGACGGGGTGCGTGACATTTCTTAGTTTACAAAACAGGCATTTGTTTCAACATTGCTTCAGGTGTTACCAGCAGTTCTGTTTGGATCAATGCTGCAACATCTAATCCAGCCTAGAAATATTTAGCCAAGTTCGTGTCTGGCTTTATGATACACACCCACACACGGAAACACTGGCGCTCACACTCACACAATGACATCCATTCAGTGGTGCTGCTGCCAGAACACAGACGCCATTTAGACTCCACTTTCCTCAGAGGCAACACATAATATAAAAATAGCAAGTCAGTCAGCTGATAGTAAGTTTTCTTACATTAAGTAAAGTATATGAAGTGTTTTTTTAAGAGACACATTATCTGAAAATGGAACAGAAGGCATTAAAAAAATACTTGTATATTTCTAACTTTTTATAATTGAACTTCATGATGTTGTTTTCCAGCCGCGGCTTTGTGTTTGGCCTGTGGAGTGCTTGTGCCTCTGTAGGCAACATCCTGGGGGCCTTCCTGGCTTCTAGCGTGCTCAAGTATGGATATGAGGTAAGCCACACATACACTTTATGGATACCTTTCACCGTAATATTCTCAGCTACTAAATGCTAACATGATGTACCGTATGTTGCTGTGTGCAGTATGCCTTCCTGGTGACCTCAGTGGTGCAGTTTGCTGGTGGGGTGGTGGTGTTCTTCGGCCTACTTACCTCCCCAAAGGAAGTTGGTAAGGACAGCAAGGAACATGTTAGGAAAGCGTGTGTTCTTTGCGTACTTATGTATTTAGGTGCATCCCAATATTACCTGAAATGCTGCTGGGGTGCCAGTATTCCACTGTGTCATATTGCTGCTTTTTTAACAGGGCCACCCAACTCTGTGTTTACTTTAAATTGACCTTATTCCTTAAATTGACCTTATAAGCCGTTTTGAACTTGTGTCACGCACAACAGTTAAGTGTTTGATTGCCTAAACTCTTGACTGAATTTAGGCAATTCAATCTAGAATCTGAATGTGTGTTTGTGTGTGTCAGGTTTGAGCTTGGAGTCGGAGACCGGACTCGGCCCGGTGGAGACGGACACAGATAGCCACAGGCCTTTGATGAGTGATGAGGAGGAGGAGGAGGAGGTGTACGGCAGACCATACCAGTCAATTCAGCAGCCGGACGAACCTGTGGCCGAGTCTCCTCAAGCCATCGGCTTCTGCCAGGCTTTCTGTCTGCCTGGAGTGCTGCCTGTGAGTCCACAGCTCCAACATGTCAGATATTAAATGATACAAATACATTACACAGTTTTCACTCTATGTTGACTCTGTTTGTTTGTTAATGCAGTATTCCCTGGCTTATGCGTGTCTGAAGCTGGTCAACTACTCCTTCTTCTTCTGGCTTCCTTTCTACCTGAGCAACAACTACGGCTGGAAGGAGGCTGAGGCCGACCGTCTGTCTGTGTGGTATGATGTCGGAGGAATCATCGGTGAGTGGCAGGCAAATTTATGCATTTTCTTCCATCCTTTATTTAATCATAGTCTCGTTTGAGTCATTTGAGTTGTTAAGAAAATATCCCTTTTTTTCAAGGGACATTGGTACAGGTACAGTAAAAAAATAAGACGGAATAAACACATTACATTATTTCTATGAGACCAGAGCAAGTGTGTGTCAAGGCTCATCTATAAGATAAAATACATATATATTATAATAAATTATAATAATTAATATGAAGTAGTTAATAAGTAATTCCTTAAAGTGCATTTTGGGTTTATTATAGTCGTTAAGTCATATTCTCTGATTCAGGAAGCTGATCTATTGGTCCAGCAACCACAGTGGGTAGTATATGACAATGTTTGCTAGTCAACTAAATTATTAGCGTAAAATACAACCTCTCTCCTCTGTCTCCTTTATGCATAAACATTCTTCGAGTTTGGATGTTAACTGTTTTTCACATTGTGTCTCTCCTTTTTTGTTTTGTTTCTTTGTGTCAGGAGGGACAGTTCAGGGTTTGATTTCTGACTTCATGGGAAAGAGAGCCCCAGTGTTGGCCTTAAGTCTGGTGCTGGCGATGGGAGCCCTGGTGGGATACAGCCGTGAGTATATAGAGTCGCCACGATTACTGAACAGAAAATCAATCAGCAACAAATTTGATAATTAAGTAATCGTTTCAGTCATTATTGAAGCTAATTCTGCTTCTCAAATGTGAAAAATTGCTGCTTTTCTTTTTCCTCTGCTTAAAATCACTCTTTGGGTTCACAAAAATGTCTATGATCCATTTTGCATTCTGACTTAATGTAATGACATCGACTAAACCCTCATTATATAAGGTTGATGGTGGCATTACAACAATTACAGTGGCCACAGTATCACAATTTCTCTTTCTCTTTCTTTCTCCATCCTTCTCAGGCTCACCTGACGACCAGGTGATAAACGCTGCGCTGTTGGCTACCACTGGCTTCTTCATTGGCGGCCCGTCTAATATGATCAGCTCCGCCATATCTGCTGACCTGGGGAGACAGGACGCTCTGAGGGGTAGTCAGGAGGCTTTGGCTACTGTCACCGGCATAGTGGACGGAACTGGAAGTATAGGAGCTGCTGGGGGACAGGTGAACAGAATTACAGGACATTTCATGTGGAAAACTCAGTTCGCTATACAAAAAAGCCATTAAAAACAGAGCAGAATAAAGGCCATCAATCTGCCCTGATAAAGTTGACACGTGGTTCTGTGTGCATGTCGTTCACCATGGTCGCTGACTCTCTGTACTCAGCCATTGAAAAGCATTGATCATTTTGCCATGACTTGTTAAGCCACACTTGTCCAAGTCCATTCAAAATAGGGCCAATACACTGAAAGTAATACATTTGGCACCATGTTTGTATGTATATGTAATGGAATCACAAGCTTTCACTTGCAGGCTTTTCCAACACACACAACATCTGGCAACAACTACACCATGTTAATTTTAAACCTGAGAGCTAAGAGTTTTGATTCTACTTATTTTTACTACTCGTTAGGTTTCATAAGTAGTTGTTGACTAGTCATTTAAAAAAAAAAAATCTTGAGAACACTGCAGAACTACAAAGTTGAGGAAAAGTAAGTAAATATTCTGTATCTGAGCGTCAGTGTAGTGTGTGTGTGGTGCTGCTAGCTAAAATCATTTGTCCGTGACTAGCCAGTCACTTCCCACAGTATCAAGCAGCGGTTTAGGTTTGCATTGACACCGTCACATTACACGGCTGCAGTCACACCCGCAGATTGACATTTGCCTTGTTCATTTATATCTCCATCATCTAGTACCTGGTGTCCCTGATTGAGAGCGAGCTGGGCTGGATGTGTGTGTTCTACTTCTTCATCGTCATGGTAAGATGATTTCCTGGAACCACAAAAGGCTTTTTTAGTAACTGAAGACATTTTGACATGCCGCAGTAGGAAAAGCACAGGTGTAAATAATAGGTAGTGCTCGTGCTGGCTTACTGTCATGGCTTACTGGGACAGTAGACGAGAATTGAGCCTTTGTTAATGTTATAGTATTTTCTAGTATTATCTGTTACAAGTCAAAATGTGTGCTGTGAGCTTGTTTTTACAATATATTGGCATAAATATGACCTTTTAATTGCCAGTTCTGACTAAGTATATTAATGTGTGTAGTATGTTTCACATGGGCTTAAAGTACATTTTGATTTCCAGCTGATAACCCTATAGCTTCATCACTAAACAACATTAAATAACGCATTAATCAAAACCGCTTGTGTAACTTTGATTCTTGTGTCTTTATGTTACAGACAGGGGGCAGCATTGTGTTCATCAGTCCCTTGCTCATCAAAGAAGTGCGTGCCATGTGGAGAGACAGGCGAGCGCTGCGCAGCCAGCTGTGAACATCTGCCCGCCATAATGTTTCCACTCCTCTCAGTGACAGTGCGGCGGGGCCGCTCTGAAATGCCCCCTTTTAGGTGAGTTGCGGGAGGTGGAAAGATTTGGTGGGTGCTGTTTCTCACAGCTGCGATGGTTAAGGTGACCTGGAGGTAGAGATCCACCAGTTAAACTCCCACAACGACTCATAAAGGGAGCTGGCTGTCAGGCACAACCAGTCTGTGAGATGAGGCCTTGCAAGGCCATCACAGAATGTACTAATGTATATATTTTAGTTTTGTTTTAAATGGATGTAAAAATGTAACTTTTTAAAATCTAGATGCTCTTGAGTCAAGAGTTTTTAGGAATTCTTAACTTAAAGATCTCTCTGAGACAATTTGGGTGTCAGGGTTGCCTAAAGAATGTGAATAATAATCGTAATGTAGAAATGTATTGTAGCTATGTATGATACTTGTTTTTGGATGAGATCATGAATATTGCACTGTAGTATTCTTACAGTAATTAGGAAACGTCTTGAAGATTTTAGTGACCCACTTAGATCTTTGCTGGGTTTTGGGAAACTTGAGTTCTCTTGTGAAACGATATTGTATAGCCTTTTCATTACGGGGATTGGTTCTCTCCATTCTGTATATGCGTCGGTCACTGACTTGATATTTGCTCATCATTCCCTTTTCACTGGAATGTTTACGCCTCAAGTTTTAGTGTCACAGGGGATTGCTGTGAAAACCCTCACACACACTGACAGAAAGACAAAAACTGAAAAATCTCCCATTGTCTTCTCACACATTTAGGTTACAGTGTAGCATGCCTAATACACATTGAAGAGTAAACTGCATACTGACATGCAGAAGAGTTTGTGCAACGGTTTTTCCTGTTTGTAGCAGAAGCTGCACAACTTGACTGTGAATCTGTGTCTGAACATTCTCTGTGATTACGTTTTAAAGGCCAATGAACGTAAAATACTATTATTTTTACTCTATAATTACTCTTTATTAGGGTGGGAAAGTTATCATACAACACCAGCAATATGCTAGGTAATGTTTGGGCAGGTTGTCTACTTTACTAGGCACTTTGATTAGATTCTTTTACATTAAAATCAGTCTAGAATTCTACAAGACTAGAATTTGTGATTTTCTAGCCAATAGACTCAACAGGTAGTTTGTTCCATTGCATGTAGATACATGAATCACCATGTAAAGTGCTGCTGAGACAGGCTCCTTATGCTAAACCTAGCGCAGTGGAGCTTAAAATGAGACTTGTACCCCTCTGGCCTCTCTGAGCTTGCCAAGTAAATAATGTGGTAGAATGTAAATTGAAATATATGTGCAATGTGTAACACTATCTGTGGTGTATTATTATTATTATTACTTTTATTTATATGTGCTTTTCAAGTTTTAACTCATGTAAATGTACATTTTAATTTAAAATAAATGCAAATAAAATTTTGCAAACTGTGAGTTATCTTGTTAAACACCTACAGAATATTTCAGTTTAAGTACTAAAAAACTGTGAAACTATTTTGGTTTTGTAATTAGTGTATCCTTTTAGCTTCTAAGTTGCATTAAGCCACATTATTTCCAAATGCAGTACATGAAAGCAGTCTACTTTGACGATTGTCTGTGTGCAATGTTACTTGAAAATCACAAAAAAACACTTCTTGCTATTAAGGCAAGATTTCAACCTCTCGTCTTCTCTCAATAAATCCATGCTCGTATTACTTCAAAACAAACTTCAGACCAGTATTTCGTGGTTTATATCAATCTCATTCATTAACATTTTATTATTTTGCTCACACTATAAGAACTCAACAATCTGAGAGGCAACAGTGCACCAACAACCCAGCAATATATTTTCTATACAAATATTATCAAAAAGGATATGATTCTGATCCCATACAAATACACTTCTTACATGCTGCAAGGATACATAAACCAGTATTAAATTACAATAACTTTATTACAAATGGTGTACGAAGATTATCATACATTCATGCATATACAAAGTAAAAAAAACAAACACTATGTTTTGATGCAGCTGTGACAGCTGAATTAGGAAGGCCAAGTTTGCTTGGGCACAGTGAGACACTAACAGATCAGTCTGGACATTTATCCTTTTAGTTTTCCTTTATTCTATTTTATTTCCTCCTAACGAACTGAGCTACAAAGATATCCTAAGGATTGAATGAACAAATGTAACAGTGTGACGAGTCTGATTGGAGGGGAAAAAATATTGAATAAATTCTAAATGTCAAGAAATTCCTATCTGTGCCTCAGTTTCTCAGTGAATATTTGTATGGTTTACCATAAAAAAATTGTCTTGTCAACAATGTTTAAAGTAGTGCAATGATATAGTTTCAGAAATAACACAATTAGTTATAGCAAAAAATAGGGTATTTATAATTATTTCCCTGTATAACAAATAATACAGACTCAAAATAACTTAATATAGACTTTGAAAATTTCCTCTTAAATACAGAGAGAAGATAGGTGCACACAAACATCGTCACACACACACACACACACACAGATAAGTGGACATACAAAACAAGTAATCCTGATACATTTAAATCAATTTTAAACAGCCACGTTTGCTATTTTAAGATCTGTGAAATATCGCCTTGTTGAGCCATGAAAGAAAACGTGTTAACATGACAAATGCTTTCATGCCGATTTTTCGCAGGGACTGAGGCGGTTGGTTCATGAAAGAGAGACTGAGAGACGTTTAAGGGGGCAGACAAAAGCGTGTCTGAATCCAGGGCCGCTCGTCTGGCCAGAGAAATCCTTTGATCCAGAGGGGGGTCTGCAACATTCTCTCCTTAAAGTTCCCCATAAAGTTTGCCCCTGTTCCTCCCCACCACCACCACCACTATTCCTCTACTCTATTTCTGGGAACGTTGTCAAAGCAAACTCTGGTTCCCCTCGAGGGACCTGGGCCTGCTCTGACACACTGACTCTTTTACCTGATGTGAAACTCTACACGGAGCGCTGAACCTCGACAGCTTTTACCACAACAGAATAACAATACCCCCCCTCCCCGTTTCTGTCTCTCTGTCACTCTTTTCGCCTGTAGACGCAAACAACCTGAGCTACATTGTTTATTTTATGTTTTTTTACTTGTATTTAACTTGTTTATTTTATTGATGAGGTAGTTAGAGTGGATTAATCCAGGTTATGGCTTTTGTATCCACATAAAAATTAGAATGACTCTAGGTAGTGAAAAAAAAAAAGAAGTAGGCACGTCCTATTTGTTGGTTGAGCAGTTATGGCGTGTTTACACTATATATTTGAAGATCTTGACATGGTCGAGATCTTCTGTGACCCATAATTCTCAAACAGTGGGCGACTTGTATAAATGATGTGTTTCTAATTTAATTGCACAGCAGTTCCTCTTTGCTTCAACTGCCTCAGCTGCCACAACTTTTACAATTCGCGAAAAACCTTAATATAAACACCAAACCGACACATTCATAATCAAACACTTATATGCATATATACACGATAACACTTATGAGACTGCAAGGCGGCAGAAAATGTGAAGCAACTCGACTCATCATATAAAAAATTTACAAAAGTGGAACCAAAAGTTTGGATTCCTCTGAGCTACAACACAGTGATAAAACTCTACATTCCCTTCATGGAGAAAAGAGGCGTATTTAAAACCTACATGGTGGACATCACATGAAGACAAAGAGTGGAAAATGCTACATTAAGCATAAAGCTGACAAATACATCCAACTAAATAAAGTATGTCCTGGTCTGACGCCAAAAGAATGTGATGTTTACAACACCAATATGCAAATAATACAAAGCAAAAAGGAATGTTTGTATACTTATTGCTATTTTTTGATGTTATAAAATATATATGGCCAATATTTTTAAGCGGCAACGGTGAGTGTATATGAGCCATAATGTATAACGCATAATTTGGGGGCAATGGCACAGGTTTCCACAAACAACTTATCTCACCTCATTTTACACATTGCTCGTCTATTTTTTTTTTTTTATTGTGACGATGATCTAGCATCGTGAATAATAAATAAATAGTCACACAGGAAACATTATTATCATTATTATTACTCAGAATTGAAGTCAGTATCGTACAGCTCCGGCCGCATTACGTCATCGCCGAACCTCCATCGTTGACCTTTAACCTGGAGCTAATCACAGTCGCGCTGCCAAATTTTGAGCCCTGGGTGAGTTTTTGACCCTTGGCTCATCTCGGGCTAAAGGCTAAGTGTGGTGCGAGGCCAGGAATAGTAACTCCTCTAATCAAAACCTCTCATGACTTTTAGCAAGAGGGAGAAAAAAAAGGTTGAGGGCTGAGGTCAAATACTATCCAAGGAAATTAACCTCTTAAAACTAGAGCCTGTTTTCTGTTATTAAGAGTGCATTCAAAATCATTTCACAGTATAGTCAAAAGCTGAGGAAAACAGTATATAGAATATATATAATATTTGTAATTATCAACAAAAACCGTCTCTAAAGTCTGAGCTTGATTAACTTGGGAAAAGGTAGCTTCCTTATGCTGAATTAAAGGTATGTGGTGTCAGAGGAGTTCTTAAGCTCATGCTGTATGAGCTTGACAGTCCGTTACAAATTGCTACATAGAGTATATACATATGATATGACACATATCTATGTGAGGTGACGTGTAGAGGGATGTCGTCCACTAAGTGATCCTCCAATGGGGGTTTCTACTGCCGAGAAGATGCTTTGAGGAGAAGCCTCCTCTTCTTCACCTTGAAGAAATCTGGAGAGTGAAAGAAGACAAAATAAAGTCAGTAAAAATACCTCCAGACAGTCAAATAACTAAAATCTGTCCTAGTTGTCTTGCATGACAGTGTAGAACCAAAAGCAGTGTTAAAGGAGAAGTCTGTCATTTTGGGAAATATGCTTTTTTGCTTTCTTGCTGAGAGTTAGATGAGAAGATTGATACCACTCTCATATCTGTATGATAAAAATGAAGCTAAAACCAGCAGCCGCTTAGCTTAGCACAAAGACTGGAAACATCTAGCCTAACATGTGAAAATGGAAATTTGTCGTTTCATGGGGGGGGGGATTATGGGTGCAGGATGCAGAGGTCTCAGCTGTGGTTGCCTCACAGTGATGACACGATTCCAAATAAAATGGCAAATTGTTTTTACACTTTGTTTCTGTACTGCTAAACTAAGCTCAGCAGGTGCTAGCGGTAGCGTCACAGTTGCCATACAGATATGAGAGTGGTATCGACCTTTTCATCTAATTCTTGCCAAGAAAGCAAATAAGCGTATTTCCCAAATGTCAAACTATTGCTTCAGATATTTGGTAGACTGACCTGTGATGGCAGGCTGTCTGCGTTTTCCTTGCCGTTTGAGCCGGTAGCACCCCCTGGCCGTCACCTCCACGTACTCATCGCCGGACGAGCTGCTGGACCCTGTGGAACCCTCATCTGACGAAGATGATGTCCGCATTTTGCCCGGTGGCAGTGCCACTGACCTAACCGTGCAGCTGCGGTAAAACGCCGGCACGTCCTGGCACCTGAGCTCCTCCCACTTGATGTCGGAGCCCTCTCCCGGCATTTCCCTCTGGAAATCGAAATTCCAGCGCTTGTTGGCCACCTCCACGTTCATGCAGAGGAGCTGCTGGAAGTCCTGCTGCAGCTGCTGGTGGTCCACTGGCCCGAAGAGGTTCCTCCGCACCGGACCCACCTTCAATTTCAAGGCCTCGATGCCCCCCAGGCGAGAGAGCTCTGAGTCAGATGCCATAGCTGGTCCTGCTGTTGATGTCGATGGAGAAACCATCGTCTTTTCCCTGTCAGAGAACAAACACATGCAGCCACACAAAGTGTTAGAGGAAGGGCAGAGGTTGAGGGTTGGCTCTGTTGGGCCTGCAGAGTTTCAATGAGGTGTGATCTGGGTTTTTACTGGCATAGATTACATACAAACACACAATCTATTAAGTGCTCAAACCCCCACACACACACCAGTAGTATCTGCCCTCTTGGGCGCCTTTGTGTTTTATGTGATCAAATACACGTGTGCCCTAACCCGCTGAGTAATTACTGCAGCAACAGGTAACTGATCCAACACCAAATAAATCTCCAACTAAATTCACACACACCCTGCCGCGTCAAAGTGAACCTGATTCTCCACCTGCTCTGGTGTCTGCCTGTCAGAGGTCGACAGTTAAGGTCAGCAGGTCCCATGTAGGCTACTTGTGAGGAATGTTTTCCACATAGCCCAGCTGCTATCTGCCACATGTTTATTAGAGCAGTACTGTTGAATTCCGGGATTGATGTCTACACTAATTGATATTCTACCTTGCGTTTCCAGCTTTATCGTATCACAACCTGCACTATCTCACTCTATAGAGTGAGATTTCATTTTGCATGTAGCTGGATAATAACCACATCCCTTGCTGACTCTCTCTCTGAGCCTATGTTTGACTCCCACTAAAGTGACTACTCAGTCCTTTATCAGCTGTGTACTGGCAGTAAAAGAAGATGATATGTTTTCTGGGATGGGCAGTAACTACCATAGAGCTGACAGAGATACAGTTCTGCTACCGATATCACACTTAAGGTCTAAAATGTTGTATTTTCCACATCTTAAATGCTGCAAACTCGATATCTGAACTAAAACTGGTTTGTGGTAACAGGATTAATTACACATTTGTGTGATAACAGGTAATATTACCTAATTGGTAAGGGCCTTAAGGTGGCTCAAGCATTTTTATCTTTTGGTCTTGTATAGCGTGTCAATAAACAGTAATTATACCTTTAATATTTCAGTTAATATTATACTTACATAGTGCATATACCTAAATAAATGTATGTGTAATCAAATTATCACAAACTTGGGGAGGAGGGGTGTGGGGAGCTGAAAAGGGGCCCCATGGTGTTTGAATCAATATCAATAGTTATACCCAAAATATTGTCACATGCTGTTATAATGTAGGCCTATTTATAAAGTTTTTCCTAAGAATATAAAATAAACCAAAAATTAGATTTTTTAGCGGTGGTCTTCAGTTTTATTAGTGGTGTTTTTAAGCATTAAGCTATTCATTTTATTTGCATAATTATAGGCGAATTAAACTGCAAAGGATTGACTCATCTTTGGTGACTCGGGTCTCGCAGTTAAAACACAGACAGGAGAAATGTACAGTGACTTTTAGAAATACTAACATGCCATCATGTCAGCCCGAAGTCACAGAAACAACTGGAAACAACACCTCAGAGGGGGCTGAGGGGGGTAGCAGAGTGTTGCGCAATCGTTTGACACCCACAGAATAAATAGCTAGTTTCACGATGTCTGTCTCCTCGTATAAACTGTTGAAAACCATGATCTGGAAAGCACACAAGCCGACAAATTTAAACATTTTCTTAAGTGCGTACTTTAGTCTAATCACTATTAATTATAGATTTAACCCGCACAACTTCGGTTTTCTTGAGCTTTGCTTTCTTTCACCAACACGGCTGCTCTCTCCGAGTGAAAGTTGTTTGCGTCGAAAGTGAAGTGGGCGCTGTATGCAGATCAAGTTTCCCCCAGTTTGCAGAAAAAACACCGCGAAAGCCCTCACTATCTTACCCAAACTCTCCAAAAAATAACTGCAGTTAAAAATGCAACAACTATCTCTGCAACCACTGCAAATTGCCGTGCACAGTTATATAAAAACACCAGAAAGTTCACTTATAGGCTTTGTAAAATGACTGAAATGTGGAGGAAAAACTTCGTGACGCAGTCAGATTAAGTGCGGATGTGGGTTAGGCTGAGACTTGACACACTAACAGCCCGCATCTTGTCAAGGCACGTAACTCTCATATTACACACAACAGCCACTTAATACTCATTTAAATATTAGGAGCAACGATAAACGAGTATTAGTTAACATTAACCCCTAACCCACAGACATGTACTCTTTTAAATGCATATTAACGGCTAGCAAAGCGGTGACAATCTTCTAAAACTGCATCAACTTTAGCTTAACGTTAACATTTATCCAGACCAAATCTAAAATAAGCCCAAACAAGCGACTTAATAAGAATACGTGAAAAAATAATAAACTATAACGTCAAGGGAAAATAAGATATTTGCCTCTTACCATCAGCGTCAATATGTCAAAAGTTTTCAAAAGTTGAGTTTCACGGCTCGAGCGTCTCGTTCACAAACTACGCACAATAACCCCCAGTCAGAGGAATGATGTGTTCCTGACAGCCCCGTGGATACAAACAGTGTCACGGTGAAAGGTTTTAATAGACCCTGCCAACTGGAGGGTCGTTCTTGTCCCCTTTTCTGCGACTTGTTTGTAAAGAATACAGAAGGGGACGTCCTACTAGAGGAGCCAGTCACGTGGTTCCCATCAAAACAGTCATTGTTGGAGCGCAGCCAGGAGGTCAACGTCGCTCTCATGAATTCTTACTGCAATTAAACGCAACACAAGCTGCAGTTGCATTGCTGTGCGCAGAAAAACATCCCAAATGCATGAAAGGAAAACAAGTAATACAGCTGCATTTAATGCTATTTCAATGTGTATTTATAAAAGTGTTAATAATGATTATAAATAGTTTCTTACCCTGTTATCGTGATGCTGAAATCCCCTGATTCTGTCTGTGCGCTACTGCTCCCAACCTGTTGCTCCTGCACTCTGTTGTTCCCTTGTGCTCCGCTTCTCCTTAAGTATGTCAAATATGTTGGCAGCGTCGGCCATTTCCCCTTCTTCCTCAAATGTGACACAGATTCTCGTGTAGTGCTTGCATCACGTTTTGTTTTGGCCCCGACCCCACACCCTTGGAGTCACGTTGAACTGCAACGTGACTCCAACTGGGTCAGACAGCTCCATTTTGACGACTTCTTCTGCTGATTTACCACATCCCCATTTGGAGATATATACTGTGTATATATGTATATATACATATAAACTTAGGTGTAAGTGGGAAAAAGCACTGAATCGCACCTGAATGTCATGCAGGTGCATTGGGTGACTAATAGAAGAAGTGAGAGGAAACACTGCTATTTATCTCTTTTTTTAGTCTAGACTAGACTAAAAAAAGGCTTATCCACTTATTGACCTTTTCATTGACTTATGTCTTGTAAGGATACACCAGAATCAAATGATGCTAGATGGAAAATAAAATTAGTTTTTACTGGTCAAAGAAGAAGACTAATCTGATTTTATCCTAAACTAAAGGCCCATCAGAATGTCTCTTATTTTACTGGAACAGTACAATTCTGACAATATGAACATCTATATATATCAGCACACATATACTTTTCTTGATTAATGTACCTCAGTGTTCTAAATCTACCTGGATGAAAGTCAGCCCAGTAAAAGCACTAGTCTGATGTTTAATTAAAATGAATAGAGCCGAAACGATTAATCGCTCGGCAGAAAATTAATCGTTGAGTACCAATCGTTTAAGTCATTTTTAAGCAATGCCAAACATTCCCCAGTTCCATATGTAAATATTTGCTGGTTGTCTCTGTCTTTTTTAATAATAAGCTGAATATCTTTGGGTTTTGGACTCTAGCTGGACTTAATAAGGCATTTGAATATTCCAATTTGGTCTCTTGGAACTTGTGATAAACATTTTTACACTGATTTCCATGATTAATAATTTAAATAAGAAAGTAATCAGCAGATTAAATAGTCATAATCATTAGGTTCAGCCCCAACACTTAAAGTGACAAGAAGGAATTTATCAAATTTTCTCATGTGTAAAAAGCAGATTATTGATTGATTTACCCTCCTTCTTTTCTTGCATTACACTTTTCTCTCTTTTTTCCCCTGCACTCTTTTATAGTATCTTTATTTCCAATTCTTGAATGACTGCTCAATAGCCTTCCCTTATTACATCATGTTTGCTTCCCATAACACTTCCTACACCTATTATGACACATTTCTTTCTTTTCTTAACTATTATGAAATCCTGTGGGCTTTTCTTTCCTATTGTAATCAACAAACAGATTCTCCTCTTTCTTATTATTACACAGGCTCTCTGTTACAAGCCTGTTACAGGGACAGCGGCCTTATTGTTGCATCGCTTTTCAGTGTCACAGTATAGAAGTCATTTGAGAGGCCTGCTAGATGACCAACGCCCCTCACTCAGAAAGGTTATTCCAGGTTTTACGCACACACGCTTACTATTTTTACACATTAGTCAATGCCTGGACGGCCTCATACGAGTAATGTTTTCCCCGCACAGACACTGCAAATGTAGGCAACGTTTCTGCAAGTGGTTTATGAGATGTACTGCTTTAATAATGTCAATGCAGGTGGAGTGGTCATTGTTTGTGGGCAGTGTGTGTGACAGCACAGAAGTAATTACGTCACCACTGTGGGATGTTTCTTGGTTAGAAAAAGCTATTTTCACATGGGGGGCTTAGCAGAAGGTCAAGGCAGCTCGGCACAAGGCTCAAAGCAGAGAAAAAAATTCCCCCAAATGCATCCAAGTGTGTTTATGAGTTTCACAAAAATCCATAAATCTCAAACTTGGACTTAATTTACTTAATTAATTTTCTGAACAGTAAGGGACTGTATGAAAATGATTGGGATAGGGAGGGGCTTTGATCCGTATGTTGGACTTTTAGAAAGCAAGACCCTCCCCAGGGTTATCAATATTATAAAATATAATTAAACTATAAAATACATTGTTTATCCTATCCATGCTCTCCAGAACAACTAAGAGAACTGATCTGACGCCCCTGTCAGCAGGATGACATCTTTTATCTGTGCCTTCCAAAACAGTTACAAACCACTGTTGAAAAAGAAACCTGTTTTCATGATGTGACAACACTATGGTTAAGGTTTGGTTAGGTTTAGGCACAAAAAAGACTTTGTTAGGTTTGTGGAAACTTCAGGGTTTGGGTTAAAATTACTTCTTCGCTAAGGTTAGAGGAGCTTTGTTGTCATGGTGATAATAAAAAACACTTGGTTAAGGTCAACAACGTTGACTGGCGGTAGGAAACGGGAAGCAAACAGGGGCCACTCCTGTTAAAGTTTGATGTTTTGTTGATCCATCCACCAACCTTCTCCCTATGTGGACTTTATCGTCGCTCTATAAAAACTTCACCATACTTACTTCCTTTGCTCCTGTCATAATTACTGCGGCTGCTAGTGGGCTTTGTCACGTCAAAGTAAACACTTGTCGTTTTGGGGCACTTGCTGAAACAACTGATGCTGTTGATCAGTTGAGAAATTGTCAAAAAACATAAGAACCAAAAAGTTTTAACTAAAAAGTGAAGGCGACTGTTGGCTAGTGAAAAAATTGCACGCCCTTTCAAGAGATAATGTTCAACTAACTATAAAGATCCACATCTACTGTTTCTCAAAACTGATATTATGGTTTTACTAGCTTATAGTTACTGTAATTGTTAAGTGGAAAATAAATCCCTGATACAGAGACATGATTGTTGTTCTCTGCATATGGCAAAACACACCTTTATGGTCCATGGCCCACACAAAAGGCATTTTTTTGGACGTAACTATTTTGATGTTCAACAAAGAGACAAAATACATAACATTTCCCCTTTTCTGACCCCCCTAATAATTTCAGTACATTCCCTAAATAAAAAAAAAAAGATGTGATGATAGTTGCTGGATGATCTGCTCCTTCACTGGCATCATCCTTTCAGCACAAACTGTTATTGTTTTTTCACATGCTGAGTTATTTTAGGTCTCTCCCATCGTGATGCATACATACCCTAATGCCCCACTAATCTGTGTGTCAAGTGGTCATATTTGAGGGTTCACCAGAAGACAATGAGGCCTCAGCAGCATGATCTCCCCCTGTTTTGTCAGCTCCCTGAGCTGTATTTACAGTCAGCTTATTGTTCAACATTCCAAATCCTCTTCTTGTTGTCTACAGTGCTGTGTGAATTTTGGTGTGCCTCCCCCCTCCCATCTTTAATCCTGTGCTGTATGTTACAGTTGGCTGTGCAGTCATTAAGCCCATTGTCTTTCCTCCACGGTCAGTGCCCTTTGCTTGCATTAGCATGCTTGTGAAACAACAGTCACATAGTACAATGTGACTCGGGTCAGAAGACAATGTGCTGGAAAACAATTCACCTTTTTTCATTCAAATGTTACTGATTGACTGAAGCGTAAAACAAAGGACACAACAGAGAAGCGATTAGGAAGTTGACCATTCATATAGTATATCCTACAACTACAGGCAGTGTTTTACAAATGTATGTAGTTTGAGTCTTTAGCTGTAACGTAATAGTTTTTGGAATTATCAGATAAGAGAGAGATTAATACAGCTTGACACAGCCTTATCGAAACGCTCCGAAAAGAAGTTGTCAAATGAATAATGAAATCATGTATTCCTGTGAGGAAAGCTTATGAGTAATTCAGTTCACAACAAAGCAACCACAACACAGAAAATGAATTAAAGACTAGCTAAAGATAGATGTAATCAATATGAAGTCATCACTTTAATAACATTATGTTAACACCTTTACCAGGTTGTCTTATTAAAGGAATAGTTTGACATTTTTGGAAATAAAGTTTAGCTTTCTTGCGTAGAGTAAATGAGAAGATCCATATTACTCTCATGTCTGTACGCTAAATATGAAGCTGGGACCAGCAGCTGGTTAGCTTAGTTTAGCACAAAGGACTGGAATCAGGGAGAGACAGCTGCTAGCCTAACCCTCTCCAAAGGTAACAAAACCTGCCTACCAGTACCTCTAAAGCTCACTAATTAACACTTTATATTTAATTTGTATAATCCGTACAAAATACGAAGTGTAACAACGAACAACTGTGGTTTTACGGGGGGTTTATGTGCAGTTTATGTTAAGCTAACCGGCTACTGGCTGTAGCTTCTGGTTTAGTAAACTAGTATCATAAGTAGGATGGGAAATTAACTTTTTAAAATGTGAACATCTACCAGCCACTGACAGATAAATGTTCAAATTCACCAGCCACTCAATAGTAAATCATTATTTTGTGTCTGAAATCTACCAGCCACTTTCATATTTCACCAGCATTTGGCTGCTGGCTGCTGCTAATTTCCATCCCTGCACAAGTAATGCTACTTACTGCATCACTTTGTTGTTTTGAGATTAAAATGCTGTTTGGTTTCACTCCGGATGAGACAGAGGTTTCAGAAAGCCATAGGTCAGAGGTCACTGGCTACACCAGAACGCTGGAACTGAGAGTTTGGTGCTGACTGTGCTCACCAAGAGGATGTGCAGCGTGTACCATATGGCAGTCTCATTTCATATCAGCAGGAAGTCTCTCTGATGAAGGGGAAGTTGTGATGGAGAGAACAAAACAAAACAGAGGAGAGGAAGTTGTTGGTTCACAGGTGCAGTATGGGGATTTCCACATCCTTCTGCCCTTGAGTTGCGGAAGCAGATGCGGAGAAGGGGCTCACCACAGACAGTAGGTTGTTTACATAAATGATAATGACGTACCACAACAAATTATGAACAAGAAAAAGAAGAGAGACTTCATGCAGAAACATCGTGTGCGAAGATAGCAACAAAATCAAGCAAGGCAAAGAGAAAGAAACCAAGCAGTGTGTGTACATCAGTCATCAGTCAAGCTTTCAGAGCTGTCTGCTAACTGGTGGTTTAAGAGATGAATGATTTACTTCTACAGGCTCCATACACGTTGCTGACACAAACATATGCATGTATACATGCAAACATTCATACAGTAGATAGAGATCTAACCCAAAACAAGCTGTGCACGCAAGTAGTAAAGGATGCCTGTAGACTAAAACTGTGCAGAAGCTATATTATATGCAGTAAGTATGGAAAATTAACTGATCAGAAAGCATGGACTTGGTGATTTACAGGTAATAAAGCTTTAAAATAGCGCCGCGGTTCAAAGAATATCAATGTTGGTCTCAGTCAGTCCACCACTTTGATGCAGACTGAAATATCTCAACAACTATTGGATGGATTGCCATGAAATTTGGTACAGACATTCATGCTCCCCAGAGAATGATTCCTAATGGTGTTAATGATCACCTGACATTTCCTCCAGCTCCATCATGAGGTTAACATTTGTGGTTTTGAGTAAAATATGTCAACAGCTGTTGGATGAATTGCAATGAAATTTGGTACAGACATTCATATTCCCCTCAAAATGACTCATAATAACTTAGAATTTTCATGTAACGCCACCTTTAGGACCAAATACCTGCAAAATTTTGTTTAGTTCTAATTAGCAAATGTTAGCATATTAAATCACTAAACTAAGATGGTAAACATAGTAAACATTATACCTGCTAAACATCAGCATGTTAGCATGGTGAGCATTTTGCTCAAAACGCCGCTGTGCCTAGCAGTACAACTTAACAGAGCTGCTAGCATGGCAGACCCCATTTATGTAGCAGAACCTAACTACACACATTCATTGTAATACTATTTAAATATCAGGCAGTTGTCTCATCTATTTACTGTTTGACCTGCAAATCACCAAATCCATTCTCACTGGGAAATAAATACTATATACTATACATAAATAACACAAATGCGAGTGATCTGGGGGGTGTACGCTAAATTTGGAACTTTGTACTTTGTGAGAGGCAATGGGGGAGTATTGAGATACACAGAGGAATAAAAAAGGCAGTGAACGCAAAAATGAAGTCACACACACACACATACACATCATACGTAAGTGGGAGGAGTTTCCATGGGAGTATTCGCCCAGCTGTGGAGGCCACAGGTGTTGTGGGGGAGGGAGGAGGAGGGAGCCGTACTCTGATTTCATACGTGTTTGTGTGTGTGTGTGTGTGTGTGTGTGTGTGCTCGTGTGTGTGCTTTCTCAGGGAGGGTCTGCAGAAATTTGGGGTGCAGGGAGAGCGAGGCAGCTCGCTGGCAGCTGGATATTGTCAGGGGTTCACCAGGGGGGCTTGCATGTCAGAGTGAACAGGTTTGAGATGAAATGTGCCCAAGGAGACCCTGACTCAGTGTGTTTGTTTTGGGGGGGGTACTCAGGGGCTGGCCTGGGGGGTGCCAGTGTAACATAGAGATCGGGGTCTCGGATTTATATTCTTTGAGCAGTGGTGGCCGAGTGCAAGTGTTCTGAGTCTGCGTATGTCGCCCTTGTGCAGTTATCTGTAAATGTAAAGCACTTCTTGTTCTTTTAAGAGCAGCCTGTGCTTTGAGGTGAAAACATGTGCTCTTTGAAATATCGTTTTTGTAGAGTGTGTTTGTGGGCGTGGGGAGGGGGAGGGGTCAAAGGGCGGGGCAAGGCGGGTGTAATCGATCTTTTGTTTTCGTCCCTACATATGTGTCTGAGAGGGACTTGTTTTGGTCTGACTTAGATGAATTTGAGACTAGTTCAATGTCTAAAATAGAGAGAAAGTCACAGCAAGACAAAGAAATGTCTGAATTATGAAACTTTAGGTAAAAATCTAGTAAAAAATTTGTTTTTTTGACCAAAAAGGCAAAAAAGCATCTCACAAAATGCATAAAATGCTACTTTCAAATGAAACCCTTTCTCCTTTAATATTATACAGTATATTCTTATTTTCAATGCAACATAATGTAAGCAACTACAGGAACTCTGCATCTGCCATTCATAACTCCAGGAGGGTTGTGTCCTGCATCTGTTTCTGCTCCATGCAGCTGAGGTGAAAAGGTGGTGTGCTTCAGCTGATGTGTTTTCGCCCCTTATCTACATCTGGGGAACATCTGGTTTGCATCTGGCCCTGGCCTTGTAGTATTAGGCTGTGCATGAGCGTGACAACATGTGTGTGTTTGTGAGAGAAGGAGAAGGAGAGGGCACAGAATATATTTGTGAGTTTTTTGGCGCATGACAGGCTGGATGAGGGGATAAGTGAATGAGGGGAGTGAGCGAGCGAGCAAATGACTGTGCTGAAAAGAGAGAGAAGTGTATGTGTGTGATTGTGTTACCTGGCCTGCAACTAATAATCTTAATGTTGCTGTCTTAAATTGTGAGAATGCTGAGCAGAAATTGTCACATGTATGCTTAAACTGTTTTTTTTTACAAGGAAAATCAGATATTTCATGCTATCGGTTCAACACCTGTGACTGTCAGATAAGAAATCTGCTTGCATGACTTAACAGCCAGCCTTATCTGTTTGACATTTGTGGGTAGAAACATCTTTAGTACAGTTTTACTGGTTTTATGATCAAATTTTAAGTGGGAAGATTACACTGTGGATGATACGCTGTTCAAAAGTCATTGAATAAAGTGTAGAAGGCATTGTTAGTGTGATCATGGAAGTACCACAATGCATATATATATATCTTTTGCCAAATTTCTGATAGTGAGCGGTGAAGCCTGGTTGGGTTGAGCAAAGACCTCCAGATGACGGATGAAGGCCAAGGAGATGGAACAGGAGAGGAGGAAAGGGGTGTCTTCCATGTTTCAGCATATTTGGAGTCCCTGTGTTGGGGGACCATGGTATTAATGGCAACAAGGCCAGCTGGGCTTAGGTACAATTTCCAAGGTATGCAGCAGCGTGCTTTGTCTGACTGCATGAAACTGTCAAGGGAAGCCAAGGTAGAGAGATAGAGAATGGTAGAAAAAGAGAGCGGAGGGAGATGAAGGAAATGATCAAAACATGGATCATTATTTTTCTTATTGATACAAATATTCTTATTTCAAAGAAAGTACTGAAACTGGACATGGCATACTGGTGGCTCTCACTAAGCAGTAAACTGGAAAATATGACCTGCAGTGCTCAGAAACCATGTGACGCCAGTAAGCTGCACACGGCACGTGCATGTTTTCCCGCCTGGCCAGTATGTAATGTGAAGGATGCCACAGGGATGACTGAGTTTCCAGATTGAACACTGGTGAGTTCAGCTTTCTCTAGATGGAGTTTTCACTTGCTCCTGTCTGAGAAGCAGTGTGTATTTGCCTCTTAAAGCTTTGACATCAAATGTTCCCACTTTAAAGTGACACTCCATCAATTTACATATAAAGTTCAGTTTACTTTCCACACGGGCAGTCTGTAAAAACAGTTGTATAATGTCTTCTGTGGCTTTGAAGGGAGTTCTCCGAAGGCTGATAAAATAACCCTGAAGATGTCATGATGATGTCATCAGGGTTGCCTCAGATTTGGCTTAACATTTTTAAAAGAAAGCCTGCATTACAAACTGAAGGTTTGGGGTTTGAAAGAAATAGGGACTTAGAAGGCAGGCAGGTTCCAATGAAAGACACTATTGAGCTGCATTATGGGAAATGTAGGATCCTGTGTTTTTGGAGCCTGACCCATACAAGGGACTAAAAATCAGGATATCTCGGCCTCTGCTGCTTCAATTTTGACCATTCTTTCTTAAATCTGTCTCTTGTGAGTCCCCCAATGTTATGGAAGGGCAATACTAAATCCCTGGAGTGCCCCATTAAGGTTGGACAAACCATGTTATTTTACACTATATGACAGAATATATTCTGTACCGGCTTGTTTCAACTCCTCCTGAAGTTACTGTATTTTTTTTATATTTACACTCAAACAGGCAAATATTCAAACCCCAGACTATTACAGCTGCACTTCATCAAGTGTAAATATTCTTGCTGTCTCATTGATGATGAGTAGAAGTTTTAGAGATTTTCCCAAAGTGTTGCTACTTTTGCAGTCTCAGTTTAAGATTTCAACCACTGTGTAAAAAATGCTTGTTGTAGCTTAAAAAACATACTATCTTTGGCCCGAATACCTCCAATGATTTTCAGTTTTAATGATCTTATTGGTGCAATAAGATTTGATTTTCCTCAGTCCATTGCTTAGATTTGGTTCTCAAAACAAGGAGGTGAATGTTAGTCTATAATGAGGCCACGGAGAGATGCAGTTCTTTCATTCCTGATTGAAGCGAGTGTGTATGTGGAGGTTGCATATGTGGACTAGATTCCTTGGAGCCATGGTCTGGAACAGTGAGCTTTGAGTGGCCAGTGCTGGCGTGGTCTGGAGAGGCGAAGGGAGTGTCCGGCTTCTGAGGCCCACAATAATGTCTCAATTCTGCCTGGCTGAGCCTCTTCACTCCTTACTTACTTTGTATTTTGAAGAGATGTACGCGACTGTATGTGTGTACCCCTCCAGCTGCTTGTGTATGTGCGTCCAAGTGCCATTTACATTGTAAGTGGTTTTAAAACTCGAATGAAAGTAGTAGTGACAGCGAGAGAGCAAATATGTGTGTGTGTATGAGGGAGTGAGACAGGAAGCAACAAGGGGCCCACTCTCAGCCGCAAAGTAGTAGTAGTGACTAAAAACATTCTGTATAGGGGGAAAGTGGCTTACTGCAGTGTATGTGTGTGTATATAAACCTGTGTGTATTTAAAACTTTAGAGTGCCTCCTAACCCTAGCCTACCAATGTCAAATGTGTGAAATGTCATGTATATTTACACTACTTGTGTGACAATGTGAACTTCCTCCTCGGGGGGCCCTCAGTGACTCATCATGGCCTTGCTTGTTCTGATATTCTGATCTTGATCTCTGTGATAACAACGAAAAGGCTGCTGACATGAGTTAGAGTTTTTACTTTTAAGTGGCCTCTGTGAAGTAAGATTTTTTTTGTTTGTTTGTTTTTTTGCCCTTTATTTTTAGCTTTACACCCAGAAAAGAGCTCTAAGTGGCTACCATCAGCTAAAAATAAGGAATCACAGTAGAAACATCTTTTGTTAGTGTTCATGATATCATGAGCTCATGTAGAGCTTTTAGGCTTCATTCTGGTGAGAATCATGTGTCTCATGATGTAACGTGGGTTCCCTGCAGGCTCCATCTCAGAGATGCTGGAGCACAGAGAGCCATTTCTCTGTGGGAGCTTAATCCCAGCTTGTGACCTGTCATGAAAATACTACAGAAATGCAGCTTTTTTATACAGGGAATACTTAAGGTATATATGTACTATGTAAAAGTGACTTTTCAGGGATATTATTCTGGCCATCTTCTGTGATTGAGATGAAGTTTATATTATGTTTCCACATTTTATATCCTTATGCACGCAAACATAGCAAAAAGCACATCACAGCATAGGGTGCAGATTGGGTGAAAATAGTTGACACACTTTTGAGAAACAGCACTCTGCATCGTTATTGTGCTGCGCCATCTGGTGTTTTGTAAAAGCTACAAGTTCTGGCTTTAATGAAGACTCGCAAAATGTCAGCTCTGAATATGATGATGAACTCCAGCAGATGATGTGCACCTATAGCTCCCTCTGCTGGTGATCAAGCAGGACTGCAGCTTTAAAGTGCCACCCCCAGACAGTAGGAAAGACAGTGACACAGTATCCAGTAGGTCTCAGGGGCTTGCTCATGAAATCACCTGATTACATAAAAAGATAGCCAAGTTTCAAGTCAAATATTAAAAAGAAAATTACATTAAATTGTTTAGTGTTTCTTTGGTTTTACTGTACAGCAGTGTGATAATTGAATAGTGGGTGGGATCTATGGGAGGGCCGCATGTTGACAGTGTCAAACAGTGAGGTCAGTTCAGATGTTTGGTTGTCATGAGAAACAGACTCAACCACACCCTCTGAATCATCAAAACCCAATATGTACTATATGTATAGCTTCCCTCTCAGCAGCACAGTGAGAACTTGAAAGAGTACTATTGCAGTTTGGCTGCCGTTAAATTGGGAGACTCAAAAGAGACAGAAGAATGGCCAAAACTATAATGGTTGGATGCCGAGAAAGCCTTTGTTTTTGCTTCTTTCCTACTTCATTAATCATCTCACGGCCCCTCAGATTTAGGGGGAACCACTGGACTGGGCTACTTAAATGTATATAAAGTAGTTAAACCGCCTCAACCAGCAATAATAACATGCTGCTTATACATTGATGCATCACTATTAACCATTTAATAATGAAATGTATAATGATATAACAGTCTGAATTATGAGTACTTTTACTTTTGACACTTTATGTACATTTTGTTGATAATACTTCTGTACTTTTACTCAAGTAGATTTTTTAAATTAAGGACTTTTAAATTGCTGTATTGGTACTTTTCTTTCACTAATACACCAGTGTGTAACTGTGACAATATTTATGTTAACTTGTACTTCAGTTATTTTGCCAAAGATGCTGCCAATTAAAAATAAAAAAGATACATTTTTGGGCTGAATCTTCATCTTCTTCCTTCATAAATCACAGTACACTACAAATCCTTCCAACAGTGTTACTGTGGATTTCCATCCATCCGCTAGGTCTAACTGCCAGTTTGGCCTGAGGCAGTAATAAAAAACATGTGCCACTGATTTTCTGCGCTGGCATTGACCAGCTGAACGGCTGCGCGCTGACAGTAACGACGTTAATGTCAATGCAGTATGGCTGAAATCCATAACTGTTCCATTTGTTTGTATTAACGGTTATACTGAGCTGCTATAATGTCTACTGGCACGCACTCCACACCTCTGCGCTCACACAGATCGTCCCCAGGTTATGTCACATTCCAGGGAACGTGTTGGGACACGAGCGCTCACCTGAAACCAAGAAGAAAATAATCACATGCACTTTCATTCAGCAGAGCCAACAGAGGAATGTCATGTTTCCACTTCAGTTGCAGGATGACATGATTCTTAGAAAATCCTGCCAGTCCTTTGAGCAGAGAAACCCTTTCAGAGGTTGTGGAACCGAGGCTGTTTTCTTCCTTTCCTTCTTGTCAAGCTCAGATTTAGGTTTTTATCCAACACACAGGAAGTGGCAACCGTCTGATCACACCTGTATCCTCTTGTCAAATCTCCCATCCACAGCTCCACTTTCATATTTCCTGCCATATGCCTTTCACTGTTATCTTTTCTCTTTTATTTGATTCTGTGCTGCCAGTTTCACCTTCCATCCACCCCATAGCTCTCTCTCTCTCTCTCTCTCTCTCTCTCTGTGTGTCACTGTATGTCAATTAACCAGTCATGGCAGTGACATGTGGAATTTTTCATTACCTCGCCCCAGGGGCACCGTGCATCTGTGCCTGTGTATCGTGCTGCTTTTTTTCCACTCCTGCCTTCCCTCTCTCTCTCTCTCTCTCTCACACACACACACACACACATACACTTTCACTCTCTCTCTCTCTCTCTCTCTCTCTCTCTCTCTCTCTCTCTGTGGTATTATTCTGAGTCGGCTGGGTGGCGAGCTCTGGTTTGTTGTTTGTTGTCCAGCCAGCCATATGGGGCAGTAGTAGCTATCAGTGACTGACCTCCTCTCCATGGCCTGTCGTCCCTCCGGCTCTGGCTCCTACACCGTGGTTATCATCCCCCTCAGGACCAGCCTCTACAGCCTAGACGCACTCCGCTTCTACCTATGGGTGAGGAGGGAGGGAGGGAGGTGGTGTGTGTGTAAGGGGGTTGTAGAGGGTGATATGAGTGTGCATGTGTGTTTTGAAAAATGATCCTAACCAGTAACATCTCACTGTGTCTGTTGTGTGTGAATATAAGTGTGTTTCTCCGGAATTAGTGATTCTTATCAGCCACCGTGTATACTTACATGTGTTTTGATTCCCAGTTTTCAGCACAGCATGACTGTAGTGTACTGTACAGGCCTGTTGTCGTGTAAGTTTAAAGGTAACTCTGCATTTTCTGGTAAAAAGATGAAGCGGTCACGTCCAAAGCACTAAGCATTGAGCATTTACTGCTTCTCAAGTCTCACCAGTTTGGTACATTTGGCCAAGGTACATTTGCGTGACCTTTTCTACTCTTCTGGAATGTGGAATGAATGATTTAAATGTCTATTTTGAGTAATTTTGTTGAAGATGGTGCACCATTTTTCAAAAGATTTTCTATGTCAATTTGAAGTGATACTAAAAGAGAAACAAAAAACAGGTTTCTTTACATTTAAGCTCAATGTAGACATAAATATGTATATACTATATTAAAGTATATGTTTATTATTGAGATCATAGTTCATAGTTCACCAACCATAGATCAAAGGTTGGTGTTTCTTATGTTTTTATCCTTCCTATTATCCTTCCTGAACATTATAGGCATCATATAAGACTATTTTATATACATTACGTTTACATGTACGCATGTGTTAGGCATAACACTGAAAGTACAACCAAGTACAAGCGTCTTTGAGTATTTGAAAAGCGCTCTGTAAATATATTATATGATTATTTACTTTTTTTATTATATGGAGGGAGTGTCAAAGTTCAATGACAACAGGACTGCATAGTCGTAGCTATAGACTGTGGAAATACTGAGATCACTATTCCAAGTCCCTGCAATGCATCACTTCCTTCAAAAGATTTTTTACCAGACACCAAAAAGAAAGTCTATATATCTAGTATAAAGTGATAAAGTGAAGGTCTGAATGCTGTTTCAAACCCTTTTCCACACTGCCAGTAATAAAATTATATAGGGAAATTATTATTTTTATTTATTTATTTTTGTTGGCCTTAAAGTAATTACATTTAAATATATCAGGTCTAAAATGACTGTAATCAGCCTTTTAAAATACTTACTACGTGTAAGTTTTTACTGGTGGAATGAAAACCCCACACAGGTGGCCAAACCCCCAAATTCCCATAAAAATATTGATGACTAAACTGAGCTTTACTGGCCAAATTACAGCACTTACTGTGTGTTTTTGAGACAACTGAAGTGAGTTTGCTTTTTAACTGGACATTTAACTTAAATGCTTGTGGAGTCACTCTGTTTTCAGTCAGTTTTTCCATCTCTGCTCCGTGTCTGCCTGTTGTCTTGGAGGTAGCATGGCTGCAGTCATCTCAGTGACACATTCCCACATGTCAAGTCTGCCCCTCACAGGTTCCTGTTAAAGGCTCGATATAACCCGTTTTCCACTAACTGTAAATCTCTGGTGATAAGTTGTCAAGCAGTAACTGACAAAAAACAAATAGTAATAGATTTTAGATTATCATGGTAGACATGCAGCTGTAATGTTACACGAAACACAGTAAATGAAACAGAACTTTTTTGCATATCTTCAAAATGTCATTTATCAAATGCGACTTAAATGAATTATTCACTACTGATACAATGGTGTGACTGATTTCCTGACCTCATGATACCAAAGGTGGATCACCAGTTGTTGTAGCACTGTTAGCTCTATTTGAGCCCATTGAAAGTGCATGTAATCCAACTGAGTGTAAACAATAGAGCCACGGGCCCCCGGCTCTCTGTAGATTGGCTCTGCTGATATAAACAAAGCCTTGGGGCCCCTGGAAGACAACAGGCAGTGCTGTGCAGATCACACTGCAGGCCGTGTTATCGGTGGTCAACTTGTTAGTCGGCCCCCTGGTAAACACACACATACCCAATTAAACTGGCTATATCATCAAACTCAACATTTATGATTATTTTAAGTATTTGTGGGCACTTTTCTGCCAATGACATGCAGCAAAGGTCATTAGCTGAACTCAACCCATGGTGGGATTACCTAGTCAGAATTTAAGACCCCTCATCCACCAGGACGTTCCAACATTTACTCATTTTGTTGGTACAAGACACAACTTAAAATTCAGTGTTTTTGTGTCCCTTATGTGAACCCGATCGAGCTGTGTTCTTCCCTTCTCAGATTAAGCATCTGAAGGATCTAGAGAAGGAAAAGGACGTCCTGTGCTCTGGTCTGGAGGCACTGGAGAAGACTCGTCTCTGGTACCTCCAGCGGCTGGAGGAGAACAGAGCCCAGCAGGACAACACCGAGACCAAACGTGGGTTCGGCTCCAGCAAGGAAGGTGCAGCAGAGGTACAAGGCAGGGCAGGGTTCATGGCCTCATCGACTTTACTGACCCTAATTCCACGTATGTTGCCTTGAACACAAACTAATTGGCTAGCTAGCTGTGCCATTTATACATCCACAGCTCCTTTTCTAAGTTTGGAGTAAGTTTGGAAATGACTAACTTCTAAATGGATGTAGGTCAGACAGCTTTTTTTAACAGTAGTCTTCACCAATCATCTGCTCATGGACACCACACAATAAAAGATTATGCCCTGTCACTTACAGTGTGTATAACCAGCCACCCTTCTGTATCTCTACAGGCTTGGTCTTGCCTCCTCAGGTCTCGTATCCAGCGGGTGAATGGCTCCCTGGGCTGTGTGATGAGTGAGCCCAATGTCACCAGCAGCAGCAACCCTTCTCTGCAGGATGCAGTGGCAGACAGCGACCTCCGGTGGCACAACACAGTACTGACTCAGGTAAAGAGAACAGAAAATGTATAAAACTAGCTGAATGTGAATTGGTTTTCTCAGGTTACATATTCTACTTAAAAGGCTTCAGACACATTCTTTAAAAGTCCTATTTTGTATTAATTTCTTTTGACATTATTATATTATATTGAGTGTTTTTCTCCTTTAACTGATCTTTTACATTTTCCATAATTATTGATTGATTGGTCTGTTTGTGTCTATATGACACGGCCATGGTAATTTTGTTTTATTTTTCTACTTTTGACAGGAGGTGAGTGACAAGAATCGTCAGATCTCCATGTTAGAGTTGGAAAAAAACGCTCTCCTCGAACAGCTTGATGAACTGCAGGCCAATTGATTGCATACACACATGTACAGGCAGGCACATGAGCTGCACTGCAGACTTACATTTCACTTAATGCTACACACTTGCTAACTTTTAACCACTTGTAAATATGTATTTAAATGAATAAATTACAGGAAACGATGCATCATTTGCTTCTGTGTTGCTTTTTTTTGCCAATACAAACCAGTTTTATTGAATAACTTGACCGCCATGTCACTGTAATGAGTCTGTAACTGGCATTATTATAGCCAAGCCCTGCTGATGCATGATGATATGCACCATGAAATCACTTCCCATTAACAACATGAGCTGTTAACGTAATAGGAATGTACAGTTAATCTCATAATAGTCCCATTAATGTCGTGATCTTTTTCCTGTTGGTGTAAAGTAATTAGAACAATATTGGGAGTTATTATATGAGCAAAAGGCTAAGATTGTCAGCTCTTAAGTGCAATTTATACTAGTTGACTGAGTGACAGGTGCAGGGGGTATACTAAGTACATTGACTTAAGAACAATTTTGAGGTATTTGCACTTTACTTGAGTATTATTTTTAAGGAAATATTGTGCTTTTTAATCCACTACATTTTTCCCACAGCAATAGTTACCTTTCAAATTAAAAGTTTACATACAAAACCTATGATCAGTGTATAAAATATTACGTATTTCTATAAATTAAACAACCAAAATATATAAAATATGTATGAATGTATAAAAAAGCAGTTAAGATTGTTCCACCTTGACCAACTACAACATTAAAGGACTGCTTGCATGTTATTCATCAACAATAATGATCCAATAATACAATATATAACACTGATTGGGACCATTCTGCATGATGAGTACTTTTACTTTTTTATACTTTAAGTGCATTTTGTTGCCAATACTTTTGTACTTTTATTTTTGAATTGAATGCAGGACATTTACTTGTATTAGAGTATTTGAATAGTAGACAGTAAGTAAATTATCTATATACTTCTTCCACACTATACAATACAAGATCCCTTATGTGGTGTAACTCATAATTTGGATTTTTAAACAGCATTATGCAGCACTTTAATCAAGGTTAAGTCACTATTGTATGGTATCTGCAGGTGATGCTGAGTTCCTGCATCATTGTGCGCCCTGTTACTCGCAGTTTTTCTGCTTCCGTCTCTGAATGTGGGCTCTCTGTCTTGACACGTTGCAGCAGCCTCTCCCGGTGGTCCCGCACTGATCTTACTTCAACTGATAAACTTTATCTGGCCAAGTCATCATGCATGTTTGCAGGAATTTTCACAAACCTGACACACAGAAAACAACATTAGCAGGATTAATGTAGAACTCAAATCTCTTGCGCAGGGAAAATATCTGTCTGACACCCATACAGGTGTTCTCTGATCACCTTATTTGAGTTTTTCTTTCCCAATTTCAACAAAGGATTGAAAATGTTGTTGTTCCATATTGACTTTGTAACCAATCTCTACTCCTCCTTGCTTGATTAGTCTACTTTTTCCTTTTGACTTGGTGGAGTTATTGTCTACAAGTGTGTGTTTACTCCGAGGCTAGTGTCCCTGTGTCTCTGTCTGTCTGTGTGGAGGAGATGTTGTTAGTCTGAGCTTCATTGCCTGGCCAGAAGCAGAGAAGATTAGATTTGATAGAAGACAGTTTGCAGTATAAGGGCATTTTGTTGTATCTGTTGGTTTGAGACAACAAGGTTTTGCGCAGTTTTTTGTGGCACATGTTGTGACAGATTCACAAAATCGATAATGTATGGAGGTTGCCACATGTGGTAACTCCAGAAATAAATGGGAATGATCCAGATGATTCCCCAAAGTTATAAACGTTTCTTCTGTCTTCTGTATTAAATCACATTCATGCATCAGCAACACCTTTTCCAGTAAAATAGAGCAATGCCTGCGAGGAATCTGATTAGAATCAGCTTGTGTGCATCAGGAAAAGTAAACATACATCGCGGGTAGAGGCTTTCATTTAAGTAGCTTCATGTTCTCTTTCTTTAGGGCGCCACTGAACCATCAAGCCCAGGGTACCAGCACTTGGCTAATTATTGGGTCTAATTCACATACTGCACAGCCAAACGCCTTTTGTTATGGGTATGTCATGCCTTTATGGCTGTCAATGCCATTCTTCCATACCAGCACGGTTCACTTGAACTGCACTCTGCTCCTCACCCTATTACTTGTATACAATATCATGTTTGCTTTTTTTTTTTCTCTCTCTCCAATTTGTGGTTTTGGTATTACTGAAAATCAGAAATTGTGAGCTGTTTCCGTGCAGGTCAGCGGACGTGGGAAGTATAAACACACAAATAGGGTGGCGAGGAGGAGGTGATTTTGGAGGTTCCTCTTGCGGGGCTGAGGGCTCCCCTGATAAATGCATTCCTTAAGCTATTAGGAGAGAACAACTTCCTGAGATAGTACGGTAAGTAGGTGGTCTTTGAAGAGCACTCAGGTGACTAAAAACACACAGAGAGAGATTTTCTTCAGAAAACACACTTTCTGGTTTGATCATGTCTGTGCATTAGGGACCAGTTAAGCCTGTATTACTGCATATGTTCACTTTCATAACTAAAACAAGACACAAGGATATCAGTTTCAGACAGGATAAGCCTTGTTCAGAGAAGATTGTGATTAATAACATGATTCAATGGCTGCATTACATTTAGGTGTACCACTTCTGGAACGGAGTTACTAATTAATGTTAGTACCTACATCTGTGCTTCTCCTGCTCTGACAGGTCAAATGCATGCATTAGAAAAGTTCAGACAAACAATATATTAACTCTTGCAACATTGTGTGCATTAAGACCAGTGCATTTGCAGGATCTCAGAATAAGCAGTCCACTTAACGGGGTGAATTTAGTTACAATCATCATTTCTATTTTATTCCCATGGTTTTGAGAATATAGGATATAGCTATATCAACACCGGTCTGCACAAAAAGTGTGTTTAATAAAAGATATGAAAATCTCAGATATTCAGTTTGTATTATACAAAACTTCTGATTGCTGCCTGGCATTTCTACTATTGGACCCATCCTGTATAGCTTTGGAAATTATTAATTAAATTAAAAATGATTATCATTAGGTTTTTCTTGTCAAGTTCAAAAGAATTTAATATAACACAGAAAACTATTTGTTTAGAAATCTCCCAAGTGATGGATGAACTAAATTCACCTTACCATTTAAAGAGAGCGCTTAACTTGTCCCACAAAATAGTATTATTTCTTTTTTGGACTACATTCACCTCTACACCATGACAAAGACTTATCTGTTAACCTACATTTATGAATATCAGTATCACTTATAACTTTGTTCTCATTTGATCTGCCTTGTCTGGTTTTATTTCCTTTTGCAAAGCACTTTGTAACATTGTTTAAAAAAAGTTCTATATAAATAATGTTTATTATAATTATTATTATATTAGTATTGTTCACTGACTTTTTCATTTTCAGTAATTCAGTGTTTTCAATGTCACACTCAGCAATAAAGACTACCAATGACCTGGCTGATTATGTCATAAGGCACACAACCATTATATCAACAAAAAATATTATATGCAACAAAATAATCTAAACTTAAAACTTCATTCAAATTATTTTACTATAGGTATTTGTCCTAGCTCCCTACGTAAACAAACGATGTTAATGCTCAATGTACAGACTGTGGAATAAAACCAGACAGTGGAAATTGTGTCAGTTAAACATGTTTTACTTTCTTTACAATTTAGTGAATGTACAGCAGATCACAGAGAGGGGGTGGGAGCTAGTAAACTATCTCCCCACTGTAGCTGAGGCCAGTTTTGGATTCCCAGTCACTGTTGCACTCTGTCCTCTGCGGCAGCGGCGCACAGTTACGCGCCTCTCCAAGTGACACCTCTATCCCGGACACTTTGAAGTCCAGCAGGCTCTGCAGGTGCTTGATATAGTCAATAGCCGCCCGCAGTGTCTCCACCTTGCTGAGCCGCTTGTCCTCAAACTCCTGCGGCAGATGCTCCCTGAGCCGCGCGTAACCTTCGTTTACGCAGCGCACTCGATGCCGCTCCCTTTCATTCCTTTTCCGGATGAACGCAGGCTCAAAGGAGTAATCACACACACCGAGGGGTCCGTGAAAGGGGAAATAGGAGAAGCGTCTGTAGGGTAACATCTGGCCGTGCACAGGGTCGAGGTATGCAGCGTCTAGGTGGAAGGGCAGTTCAAGTCGAAGCGCATCCCTGTAGTGCGCTCCACTGTTATCCATGGAGAAGCCGTGGAAAGCCAGTGGAGGGACATACGGAATATGCTCCATACTATGAATCAAAAAGGAGACAGTCTTAGATTAAACAGCATAAAAATATATGCAATTAATTTTGTACCATATATGACCTATAATAGATGCAACTTACCCTGTCAGAATCTCCTCACAATCATCTCGTGTTTTGAGCAACAGTTTCCTTTTAAATCTCGCCACTTTGTGATTAAATACTTTTATAAGTAGACCGTTCTTGTTCGGGACTTTGTCAGTCTGAGTGACAACTTGTTTGATTGGGTTTTGAGGCTATACTGTTGGCATGGTGGGTGTGATCCGGGGCGGAGATGCAGTCATAGCTTTTTCATCAAGATAAAACTGTTCTCTTCCTTCCGTTGACACCGTGAAGCAATTTATGAGCCAAACTTTAAGGGCTTATAATAGTCTAACTGACTTTACTGATTCTAATAAATCATTACATTTAGCCTATATATCAATAATAAGGCATGAGGACAGGTTTAGATCATGGGGATAAAAGATCAAAATCCCAGTTCAGTGGATCAGTTTATTTATGCTTTATGCTAGATTAAAATCTGTGATTTGAAAGAATGATCATTCAAGGTAAAGTTTGTAGTTTTCTCTTGGACAAGTCATTTAATAAAGGATTGAAAATAGTGTGGTCATTCATCATTTAAATATTCTATGACCATGCACACACCTTCACAAATCCAATGAAATGCAGAGGAGAGTGAACAAAAATCACACATGGAAATGATAAATTGTGTTGCGTCGCATTGTTTTACAATTCACATTATGGGATTTTGGTATTGAAATGATTTGATAGCTAATATCTGTGATAGATGAACACTTTACTGAAACATTACTGTTTTAGCAGATCGTCAAATCAGTTTTCTTCTCGGGGAAAGTTAATATTTTAAAACAGTACAAAACATCCTAATAATACTCATAATATGGCTTAAAACACTAAAAATTACATTTATAATTTTTCACTTGGACCCTCTTTGCCTTCCTGCCCCCCTGAAGAGCCGCCGCTACTTGGGACCTGGAGAGCGGAGGACAGGAAAACTGACCTGTGATCAGCCAAATCACTCCCCTACTCACGCAGCGCGAGAGCGCATGCGCAGCGGGGGTAGTACGCTGTCATGGCCCCGTTCAGGGAGGCATTGTGTTGGTATGTTGTTTTTAAAGGCATCTTCCTTTTCAAATAATTCGTATTTTTGCTATGAAGCAACGCGGTCGTGACGCCGAATATCTGCACTTTTAGCTAGCTGAAACACCTGATGATTCTCTGTTTTGACCATTTATGTAGGTGTAAGTTAGCAAGGCTAACGTTAGCAGTGTGACAAAACTGGCTCATGTTTCGCTAACTAGTTGCAAACAAGTCATTTTAAACGACACGTTAACTGTTGTTTTAGCTGTTTAAATTCGAGTTGTATAAGAATTGTTATTGGCATGTCAAAGCCTTAAGTTGTTTTCATACCAGGTCTTTTATTTCACAGGGAGAGGAGTATAAAAGCCCCTTTCAGAAGGACACGTTTACTGATGGACATCAGTTGTTGAATTCAGGTAAGCTAACATAGCTCACACTGCATACGTGTATCGCTTGCGTGTCTTTATATGCTGACAACAACGGGCCTAAATCCGTGTCTTGATATAGCTTACTGTGTCTAAACAGTAGCCAAAAACCCATCAGCTTGTTATTTGGATATATATTGGCTTGCTGGCTCAGTCTCAGTTTAACTCTGATGTCGATTCTCCAGGATGAATGACATGAACCTGAGTCCTGTGGGCATGGACCAGCTCAGTGTGCCCTCAGTGAGTGCCAGCCACCTGGGTCTGCCCACCTCCCCCACACACAACCCCATTCCCACCCCAGGTAGGAAAGACACTACCAGTTTCCTCAAGCTGGGAAACACACCACCAGACCATCTGTTCAAAGACTCAGCATCAATCATCGAGTAGCACAGTGTGTTCTGATTTCTTATGTAAACCCTCTCAATGGTCTTATTGCCCAGGCATGCCAGTGGCCATCCCCAGCCTGGGTCCTTCCCTGGGCTCCCTTCCTTCTGCCCTCTCGCTGATGCTCCCCATGGGTCCGCTGAGTGACCGAGGAGTGATGTGCGGCCTGCCGGAGAGGAACTACTCCTTGCCGCCGCCTCCATACCCCCACCTGGAGAGCAGCTACTTCCGACACATATTGCCAGGTGAGGTACTGGTTGTGTGTGAGATGTATAACTCATCTGTGTAGAAATTCTCAAAGCAGTCGGACAGATTCTTGTAGTGCTGATGATTGTTTATTTGGGCTTTATCCCAGATCCTCTTATTTGAAGGGTAAACTGAAATCAAGTTTCCTCTTTCTTCACTGCTGTAGGTATCCTGTCCTATCTGGCAGACCGTCCACCACCTCAATACATTCATCCCAGCAGCCTTAACATGGATGGGACCCTGTCTGTGGCCAGCAACAATCCCTCAGGTCTGGACCCCTACAGTGGCCCTGGAGGCCCACTGGAGCAGGGCCTGGTGCCCATGGACTCCAGACAGGTCAGCGGCCAGGGAGACCTCCACCAAAGTGGTGCTCACGAGCTGGACTCTACAGGGTTGGCCATGGAGTCACGTGTCAGCAGCCCCATGTCTCCTGACCGCATGGGAGAGGAGCTGGCCACCATGGATGGTGTTGGGGTGGTGGCGGTGTCTGACAGCCAGCAGCAGCTTGGAGGGGGAAGGCAGCCGCAGCCGCACGAGGGTCTGACTGGGGTGGACTCATCTGGTGGGGTGATGCCCCTCCATGGGCCCCCTGTGCTCGAACTACCAGTGGTGATGGAGCCGGATCATATGGGGGGCCGAGTGGGGAACGCTGGGGGAGGAGGAGCAGGAGGACTCGGGGAGCAGCTCCACTCAAATGGGGAGCTGAACTCGGGCGTTGTCAGTGTGGTGCTCACTGGCTCCATGACCAGCCAGGGCCAACTGGAGCCGGTGTCGCTCCATGGACACTCTGGGATGGGCCTGGAGGCAGTAAATGTGTCCCCCATCACTGCAGAGGTGTCACTGGGGCCAGAAAACAACCTGGTGCTGGTCAACTCCACCCTGCAGCTAGAGGATTCTAATTCCAACAAGGAGAACATGGTCACTGCCTACACCATTTGTGAGTTTGTATTTATAATAGTTTCTTCAGATCTGACAAAAGTATTGGAAATCATATACAGCTATAAAGCTTTGGAAAACACCATTATTCAGTGAAAATATCAATAACAAGTTGAACATTGTTAACAGGCAGTAAGTATAAGTGACTCTCACCTGAACCAACTTTTGTGCTGTTATTGTCTTCCAGGGTGCACACTGTGTGAGCGCTCATATACCTCAGACTGCCCAGAGCACGGCCCGGTCACCTTCATCCCTGACGCGCCCATCCAAAGCCGGGCTCGCCTCTCCTTGCCGCCGCCACTGTGCCTGCGCATCTCAGTGGCTGACGAACCGCTTGGTAAGACAGGGTGGCTGTTAGAAAAGGACAGACCTGATGCAGAACTTGAACGACATATCTGGCTATTGGAACCAAAAGACACCTCCATAACATTGTGCTACTTTTTTCTTCTCCTAGTTTCATTCATGTGTTATTTGTGGAACAGAGTAAGAGACTTTTTAAGGACCACACAAGATTTTATGCACACAAACAGGATTATTGGGACACTTTCTGAGAGCCATAACAAAGTAAAAGCAGCGTTAGAATTTATTAAGATGCCTTATGTAAAAAAAGTAAAAATAAAAAAAGGTAGTACATACCACACATGGGTAGACAAAAACCATTTAGATTACTGACCAAATGTACTTATGCCTCTCTTAGGAGTGTTTGCACGGGACGTCATTCCTCAAAGGACCTGCTTTGGACCAATGGTGGGCCAGCATTGTAGCAACGTGGATCTCTCTGATTGGCCAGAAAAGGACACGCCACAAATATGGAAGGTGAGTGCAGTGGCTTTGGTTGGACCGCGGTTGTCACAGTCGGTGCAAAACAATGATAAGCAGATGAACCCATTTCTCTCTTTCAGATGTACCACAACAATGTGCTGGAATTCTACATTGTGACGACAGATGAGAATGAGTGCAACTGGATGATGTTTGTCCGCAAAGCAAGGTATGATGCTGTTATAAAAAAGTTCTGAGGTGTTTGCAGTGTTGTTCCAGTCTAGCCGATATGTTACTAAACAATTCCCATTTTCTGTGTGTGTTTAGGACGCGTGAGGAGCAGAACCTGGTGGCGTACCCTGCCAACGGTAAACTGTTCTTCTGTACAACCACAGAGATCCACCCGGACCAGGAGCTGCTCTTCTACTACAGCAGAGACTACTGCAGGCTGATGGGTGCGATGACAGATGATTAAACATGTACAGCTTTGATTTTAAAGAGGCCGCACTGATCCATTGCTGACATGGTTATCCATATATATGAATATATGTCTCCACAGGTGTTCCTCAGGTGCCTGAGGGTCAGATCTGCCAATGTGGCAAAGAGTGCTCCTCCTTCTCTGAGCTCAAGTCTCATCTTAGCAGCCATAACAGCAACCACAGCCATAACCAACCTCCACACAGCCACAGCCCATCGCAGCAGGACCACTCTCAGCAGCAACAGCAGCAACAACCACAGCAGCAAGAGCAACAACCACAGCAACAACAACACACTCACCAGGAGGAGAAGCTGACCAACGGGACCTCGAGCTCCTCCTCTTCCCCATGGCCCTGCCATGGCCACGCTGCAGGACAAACAAACAGTGATAACAACAGCAGCAGGGGTGGCAGTAATAGAAACTCTAACAATGTTACCTCCAGGGCAAAAGGTCAGGGTCATGCACGGGAGAAGAAATTCAAGTGCAGCATGTGCTCCCGGGCCTTTATCACATCCACTAAGCTCAACGTGCACTTCATGGGGCACGTGGGGATGAAACCGCACAAGTGTGAATACTGCAGTAAGGCCTTCAGCGATCCCAGCAACCTCAGGATGCACCTCAAGATTCACACAGGTGTGTACAGGGATAATTGAAGTGTAAATAGTGATCTGAAGCTTTGATTTAGGTCTTTTCAGCTATCAGTTCTTCCTGTGTCATATATAAAAACTCATATACTACATATATATGTTTTTTCCTACACAGACGTGTGACAAATTGCAGAAAAGTGTGTGCACCTCAAAAAATAAATTACAATTTAAAAGCAAGTTCCCAGCACCCTTTAACACTTTATTTCAAGGAATAAGTTAAACATTTTTGGAAATCTGTTTATTTGCTTTCTGGTGGAGAGTTTATATGAGGAAATCGATACCGGTCTCATCTGTCCGTTAAAAATGAAGCTACAACTAACAGGTGGATTTTGTTACTGTTGTAGAGAGCCAGGCTAGTGGCTTCCCCCTGTTTCCAGTCTATGTGCTAAGCTAACCTTACCCGCTGCTGGCTGCAGCTTCACATTAAATGAACAGACATGAGAGTGGTATTAATCTTCTCATCGAACTCGCATCAAGAGAGCGAATACATGTAATTCCAAAAGTGTCAAACGTTTAATTTAAAACACTTTCAATGTCTGGAACTTTTTTTTCCCCCCACTAACAGGTCAGAAGAACTACAGATGCACGGTTTGCGAGAAGTCGTTTACCCAGAAATCCCATGTTGCGTCGCATATGCTCATCCACACCGGTGCAGAGAAGCTCAAGTGTGACCTCTGTGACCGGGCATTCATCAGGAAACATGACCTGAAACAACACATGTTCTCTCACACGCAGTATGTAACTTATTTATTGTATTCTAGATAAAGCTGTTGAAGTAAACAGTTCTTTTATATGCTAATGGCCTGTAGTTCGTTTGGCACTCATTTATATCATTTATGAGGTCTCTTTTGCAAAAGAGATCATGAGCTTGAAGAGATTACATTTCTTTCCCTTTTCCACCACAGTGAACGTCGGATACAGTGCCCAAAGTGTAACAAACATTTCCTCAAGACCAACCACCTGAAGAAGCACATGAACTCTCACGAGGGCCGAAGAGACTTTGTCTGCGAGAAATGCCACAAAGCTTTCCTCACCAAATACCACCTCACCCGTCACCTCAAGATATGCAAAGGGCCCAAGACGGAAAGAGCATCCCGTAAGGAGCAGGATGTGGACGAGGAAGAAGAGGAAGAGGAGGAGGACGAAGAAGAGGAAGAAGAGGAGGAGGAGGAGGATGGTAGAGGAAGAGGAGAGAGGCTCGTTGACTCAGCCAGCAATGAAGACTGTGGTTTAGATGTTGGAGGATATAACTCTGAAAAGTCCCTGTCACCCCCTCATTGACAACACTGTGCCTCTTGAGATGTCGTGTTTATTTATTTACTTTACTACCATGCTGATGTTTACGTCTAGTTTTTGCCAAATATTAGTTACTTTGTCAAATTTCTGCAGCATCTTAAATTCTCTGAATGTTACAATCAATATATGTTTAGTCTCACAAGCATATCAGTGCTGCTAAAATAATCTTTGTCATATTACAATCCAACTGGTAAAGATCTGACTGTATTTCCACAAAGGTAAATGTCTCTTGTCATGTAACTCAGGCCTGTGTAATATTGGTTGATGGGATTCATATAAGCTATCTTTAATTTGTTGTTATTCCATATTCTGTTTTTTTCTTTGACTCACTCACTAACATGGGGCGAATGGCTGATGTTCATTTGTAGTTGTACAATAATGTCATTTAAAATTTCTGATGCCATATTCTTGCATTTTAGTCCTGATAATAATGTAATTGCTAACTGACCTTCTATTCTGTATTTATTAATAGCAGGAGTTTGTATTCTTTTTTTAATTATTATTTAAAATTTCTGTGTGAATGAAAGTGATCTTCTTGAAAACAGGAATCTGGGCATTAATGTGATATTCCTCATTGAGTGTTGACTTAATGTTAAAATGTTATGGCTCCATCCTATGTGTTGCATAATGTTTTAATAAATGAACATTTACAGCTGCTTTATGTTGTTGACTGATGTACACGATAGAGTTGAAGCATACATTAATACTTCAATGACTGTATAATTTTCTTTTGTCTGTATTGGTTATTAACTGTAATGATAATGGACTGCAGGTCATTGCTTACCCACCTGCTGTGCATTCAACACATGATCACCCAGTGCAAAACCCTGCAGATAAAATAGAGAGATGGCGCCCTCACCTGTCCGTGTGAATAGCTCACTTCCTCGATATAGTTTGTGGCTAAAAGCACACTACTATAATCGTCAAAGAGATTAATGAATATTATTAAATCATGTTGTCTCACAACTACTTCACTATTTGAGGAAAACTCTGGAAAAAAATCCCCCAAAGATTTCATACCTCTTATGCACACTTGACCAGTGCACACAGTGTCGATTTGAGAATACTCGCAAGAAAATAATGTCTAACATTTCTACACTGCTGTGTTTATATTTATTTTTAATACATTTAAATATATATAAAATATTTTATTACAATTAGAAGTAACAGCTTTGCTCGACCGGAAGTACATGTTGTAGCTTCCGGTTAAAATACAAACTATGCAGCGCCGCGGTTGTCATTCACTTTAGCGTGGTATGAATTATCTATATTTCCTCCGTGTTGGTATTTGTATTTTGGTTGTATCACTTTTGGTATAAAGTGCTGTATTGTTGGTTGTACATCATGAATGGAAATTTACACTGAAACCGTACATTCCCTGCTAATTCTGCGTTGTTTATATGTAAGCTAGCTAAATTTAGCTAACCGTAAGCTTGCCGTAACTCATGTACAGTTGCCATGCCTCACAGTCGTATTTGATGTCTAGCTAAAGCATAGTGATGTGTTCTGTAATACACGCTTCGTGTTAGGAATAACTTTTAAAATGTTTTAAAATCTCTTCTTGAATGTAGCACACTGCATGCTCGTTTTGTCTCATAGTGTTTTTTCTCTGCTGCTTCTCAGCCTGAACAGTCGGATAAAATCATGTTGACCCCACCGAAGGAGGGGATGCCCTGTATGATAGACAGGGCGCTGAGGATGAGGAGGGAGGAACAGGCTCGTCAGGTGGTCCTGGCCTGGGCTGTGCTCAACGTGTCTCTCGCTGGCATGATTTACACTGAAATGTAAGCTCAGTTCAGTAATGTGCTCTCTAGCAAACATAAGTTGTCATTTGTATTGTAGCACTGATTTACTGTCCCTCCATCGCCCATCTCTCCTCTTCCAGCGCACAGTGTAATGATATGTTTGTGTCTTTTTTACCTTTCCGTTAGGTCAGGGAAATTGCTGAGTCGATACTACAACATCACCTACTGGCCTATCTGGTACATCGGTGAGGTCCCTCTACTCTCTGTATACTGTGTTAAAACGTCTTAAAATGACAGTACAAAAGCGCTATTCAGCATTAAATTCAGTGTCTGAGTTGTATTTTCCATCAGTCTGTTTAGGGAGAATTAAGAGTAAATTCTTATACAGTCACATTTAAAATGATTTTCAGATTAATCTTAATTTAAACAGCAGAATTGATCAATAATCATATGCCAAGGATATTATAAATTAAAGTCTGAAATTTGACGTGACACTAACAGACAAGTGTTTATATTTTGTTACGGGAGACCCTGTACGCTAAGTGTGTCCTTCTCTTCTGTCTTCATTTACAGAACTGGTGCTAGCTTCTCTATTTAGCCTCAATGCTCTTTTTGACTTCTGGAAATATTTTAAATACACAATGGCTCCCTCCACCATTGCTGTATCCCCAGGGCAGCATCACCTCCTGGGTCTGAGAAACACAAGTGAGGCTCTGTTTTTTTTCCGCTCCTTTTGGTTACATTTAAAGTAAATACACTCAGGTCCTTAGTTTTGAGTGTGGGACTCATTAAGTATGCTTGTTGTTGTCTGTCCCCTTGCAGGTATTCAAGCCTCTCCACCTCAAAAGCCAGAAAAAATGGAGACCCCGACACCGGCCCAGTCATTTCCGCTGCAGGGCCAAAGCGTGCTGAGTTTCAGCCCCTCACGGCCGGCCACCAACAGCCCCAAGTTCTCTCCCAGCTGTGTACCCGGGTACAGCCCTCCTCTCAGCAACCCATCCACCCCAAGCAGTGCGGGGGGGCCCTTTTCCCCCTCAGTGGCCTTTGGAAAGGTAGTGTTATCTGGGTAGTAGAATAATGTACAGTTAGCCTGGAGATGTGTGGTGGATCAATGTAATGGATGAATTTACTCAAAACTGATTCTCTCTCAACTGGAAAAATATTTTAAAAAATTGTCAAATGTAACATACATGTCCATAACTTCACATCGAGTGCATTGTGTTCTTCCTTTCTCAGGTGTTGAGCTACAGTCCCTCCCCTGGCTCCTCTCCTTACCCCAGCAGCATTGGACCAGCAGAAGGCTCCAGCTTGAGAGCCCGATATCGCACGTCCCCCTCAGTGTTTAACTCACCTGGAAGCAAGGAGGACTACATGGAGGATCTGAAAAGCCTGGAGAGGTTCCTCCACACAGAGGAGGAGAGGAGTCACCGCAGCCAGCTAGGTGCAGTAGGACATTAACTTTATTCAACCAGAGTCACTGGTATATCTGAGACAGCTAGATGTTGACCAGGAGTTTGTTTTTAGAAGCTTTATCTCAGTCTGAGTTAATGTGGAAAAACATGTAGATGTATATAATGATGGAATGAAACCCTTCAGACATCATGATGAACTGATGCTCTCTATAGGGAGTCCAGAGGCTGTGTCTCCGAGCCACAGCCCAACATTTTGGAACTACAACCGCTCGGTGGGAGATTACGCCCAGAGCCTGAGGAAGTTCCTGTACCAGCCTGCCTGCCGCTCTCAGGCCCCGTCTGCCCACAAGGATGAGACAGACCTGGGCTCTAAACAGGCTGCAGAGGAGGTCTGTAAATTAGCATTGTATGGTTGTTGCTGTGCCCTAATAAAGACAAAATAATGTTTTTTCAAAATGAGACATGTGCCATCTGAGTCTATCGGTGTCGGAGTGGAATGTGTGATTAGCATGAAATTATATATTTTTCCCTTCCCGTTATGCAGGTGTGGGCCAGAATCACAACCAGTCGCCCTGTAGTGGACCGCATTGATAGCTGGACAGCCAAGCTTAGAAATGTGAGTGTTCAAACATTTTTACAGAACTACATACTGAAGAAACTCTATTTATGAAAAAGTTAGAAATGAATTTCATGCGTGATTTCTTTTGTCACAAAACGTCCACCTCAAATTTGATTTGAGTAAGAAAATACATCAGAAAACCAATCTATTTGTGTCTTTTGCAGTGGATCAGTGACACCATCTTGGTCCCACTGGTCAAGGAAATAGACTCTGTCAACAGCCAGCTCAGGAGGATGGGCTGCCCTGAGCTCCAGATAGGAGGTAAACCATCTGCAGAGAACATGAATCATTCTCAGAAATTTAATATGCCACACAAGTACAATGCATAGCAAGAAAGCAGTTTGTTTGATTTCCAATTAAAAGAAAAAATATGTTCTGAAAATGTTCTGAAATATGGAAATTACATTAGTCGTTACTGTAATGTAAATGTCTTCTTCTAGTAATTTTGGAGTCTCACTAGTTTTCTCTCTTTCCTCCACCAGAGGCCAGCATAAGCAGCCTGAAACAGGCAGCAGTGATGAAAGCCTCGTCCATCCCCACCATGAACTCTATTGTTCAGTATCTGGACATCACTCCCAACCAGGAGTACCTAGTGGACCGCATGAAGGGTAGGTTCAACAATACAGTACATGTGTGATGTACACCAAATGTGATTGTGTCTGTGAGGGGAAAAAAAAAAAGATCTAATTTCATGGCAGTACGAGTTATAGTGGAACACATTTTGAATTTATTATATGTATGGTTTCTGTCCTGTCAGAGCTGGCCCACAGCGGCTGCATGAGCTCCTTTCGCTGGAATAATGGTGGTGATCTGAAGAACAGGAAGTGGGACACAGACCTCCCCACCGACTGTGCTGTGAGTCTACACACGCATGCACGCACGCACGTATACACACACACACACACACACACACACACATTTTCTTGATTAGTCGATTCATCATTTTGGTCTATAAAATGTCAGCAAATTGTGAAATATGCACATCACAAGTTTCCAGAACCTAAGGTCATGTTCTCAAATGCCTTGTTTTGTCTGACGTGCAGTTCAGTTAAATTGACCTAAACAATTCATTGATTATCAAATTTGTTGCTGATTAATTTTCTGTCGAGCAACTAAACCATTCTATTCATGTGGCTCTTTGATATGTATTTTCATAGAGGACTCCGTACCTCTGTGTTAAATGCACAGAAATAAGCATATATTTTTCAAAATGTTGTTGTACTTAATACTTTGTCTGTCCCTCTAGATCCTCATGCATGTGTTTTGCACATACTTGGACTCCAGACTGCCCCCACACCCAAAGTACCCAGACGGGAAGACTTTCACGTCACAGCACTTCAGCCACACCCCAGACAAACCTGGTAAGTACACACACACACACACACACACACACACACACACACAGGCCAAATAAGAAGGAAGAATAATAAAAGGTGTGTGATTTCCACTGTATGCTTCTCATTCTTACTTCTTTATGGTGTTTCAGTTCTTGTGTCCCTTTTTCTATTAACTCTCACAGATGTTACCAAGGAGAACCTCTTCTGCATCCACCAAAGCAGCACCACTCCCCCTCACTACCAGCTCATCTACCAGGGACATATCTACAGTCTACCCAAGGTGACGGCAACATGTCTCAAAAATAATTTCTCTATTTTTCAGGCTTTTACAAAACAGCTTGTGCTCTTATTTTGCCCATACCGGCTTAAAATCAAATCCCAAGAGAAGTCTGTCTTACTGTTTTCTTATTTTGTACCCTTTTTATAGGTTTTCTGACCTTTTAAAAAAAAAAAAAAAAAAAAAAAAAAAAAAAAAAAGACACTTTTTTTGGTCCATTTTATTTCCTTGGTTTATTTCCTGTTTTCCCACATCATGTTTTGATTGTTAATATTGATTAAGAATTCATTTTGAATGAGAGAATCTTACATTTTTAACAGGTGCACTGGATTTGGTCTGGATTATACACTGACAAAGCATAGAGAGCTTTGTATCTAGAGGCCTTCTTTATACCAGTAATCCCCATACACCAATCAGCCATAACATTATGACCACTGACACGAGAAGTGAAGAACATTGATTATCTCGTTACAATGGCACCTG